>JACEGR010008272.1:0-38909 GCA_014170235.1 Listronotus bonariensis
GTGGATTGTCCAAAGATAAAAAAAAATAACAATTTAATATGTATCTATTTTAACAATGCTTTTAAGGACGGCTTATTTTTTCGTCTGGTTGGCATTGACAACGAAATGCGGCATCATAGCCAACTACACCATACCTACCAGTACTTAAATGCATTGTTGGAATAAATAAATAATAAATCTTTAATATTTTAAAAACTACAAATTTCTGGAATAGACATCCTTATACAAACCTACCCTCATTTTTAATGCCCAATAGAATAAAGTTATAAAAGATTGGGGTTTCTATTTTAAAAAAACATGACTTTTAATTTTTTATAGATTATTTTTGACCACTTTGTAGTTATTAATTGTGAAAATATTAATACAGTCTACCAAAGTAGTTTTTCCCTACAAGGAACCCAACCCTAACACATATAGGGCATTTTTAAATATTGATCCGATGGGTTGGGTAGATCCAATCAACTGTTTTTAAGATCCACTAGGATTTCTGTGACGTATGATACATTTGACCTTCATTCGTCGGCTTTGTCGTGTCAAAACAAAACATAACCCTTTTGATAGGTTTTGATCGTGCAGTTATTTTTAAAGATTTCCACAATATTTAAGCTGTACATAATAAATAAATATTAAATCCTTGTTTTTTATACTTTTTCTACTTGTAATTACCACAAGATAAATAATCAAAACCTAAAAAACTAAATAGGGTATTTTGAAACTTCTGTTTAACCCGACTAACTCTGGCTTCAACCTGGGTCAGCAGGATCCAACCCGAGATAATGATTCGATTAATTTATGAACACAGGTAGGGACTCTCCGTTCCTTTTTAAACGAGTTTTATGGATCGGCTTAAGCCACGATCAATATTTGAAAAGGCCTATAAAAGGCTTTTGTATAGAAAAAGTCGATGGTTATGTAACGGCTTGCAAATATCATTTTTGACATAAGCTTTAAAATAAGTCAAAAACGGTAAGACTTAAGTATAGAACATTGTTCATAAATTATGTTTAGAATTTTACGCGGAATCTATAAAACAAACAATATATAGGGTGTTTCATTTTAAATAAGTTTGACATTAACTTCCAGTATAACCGTAAGTGGTGAAGCTGTCAAAATATTTGAGTTGTATGTCCCCTACTGATTTTATAATATAATTAAATTGTCAAAATTTTCCAAAGTGTACTTTTCGAGAAATCGATCGCAGCACTTCCCGGTGGGACACCCTTATTAAACTTAATCTATAATGGTTGCAACCCATATACATTTTTACAACATAGGTTCAATATTTATAAAAAATCTTTATCCAAAAATATTTTGTTTAAATAATTTTTACACAAAAATGTGCCTTTTTTTACATCTAATATTATAAATATTTTTTAAATACAGAATATAATAAAATATAATTACAATAACCTAAATTTCCAAAGGCATCATGCCTATAAATCAGGAAATTAGGGGTCTTGGATTTTTATTTGCCTAACACATTTTTGGTATTTTTTGTTTACGTCGTCCAGGCACAGCAAAATGCGGTTCTTGCGCTTTACAGCAACAACGCAGCAGTACGACCATGAATGTTATTTTAAAAGGTACTACCTAAAAATGTTTTCCATGCTGAGAATCGAGCCTGACATTTACATGATCTTAGAAGATCCAAAATAAAGATCGATTTTACGGTGACTATTTGATATTGAATTTTAATAAAATTGAACTTTACTTGCGCAAAACAAAGTACCAGGAATAATTATTATTCTTGACAATATGGTGAGTCAACTCCGTAAAAATTTATTCGTTCCCTACTTTGTAAAATTAGCATGAAATAAACATATAGCATACAAGACTAAAAAACAAAATTTTAAATGTTGTTTTTTTATTTAATTATATACAGTATGTTTCCTAACTACGATACTAAACTAAAGAAAGCAATTATTTTCAATTTTTATGAATAAAAGTCCCTCTAAAGCCATGTCTAGACTTGCTTTATTTCAAAGATATAGGGGTTGAAGTTAAAAAAGGTGTATTTTTTTAAATATATAACAAACCCTTATACAAATTTAGATAAAATTCGGGGTTAGGGCCTACCTAGATTAAGATTATTGTGAAAAAATTAAAGTAACTTTTAATTCTTCCAAAAGTAACCCATAGACAACATATAACAAATATTTACTATTTAATTTTTTTGGAAATCATCATTTTTCCTGTATCTCAGAAAAAAGTCCGGACATATGTTTATAGGAACTTTTTTTATACTAGGACATAAAAAATCACCACCTTAAGTTTTGTACCGTAGTTAGGAAACACCCTGTATAGTTGTTTGGAAGTAAGGACTGTTATAAAATTTACCTACAGTAAGAAGCTTAACTTAACAAATATTGCAACCCATAAGGCTCATAAGTATAAATTATTAGGTACTTTGTTTTTCTTCGTTAAAGTATAAAACTGCTGCACTTTATGTATTAATAACTTTAAACTTTTTATTTACAATTTTATTAACACTATATTTCTTATCTGCAATATGAATATCAGCCTATCTGGTTTTTTAAGAATTGGTTTTACAAAAATGCAAGATTTTAAATTTTAAAGAGTTTAAATTCTGTTTAATTATTTTAAAGCTAGCTAAAAAACTACATAATCTTATAAAATATTATGTTTAAAAGTACGTTTTAAAATGCTATAAATCCTATTAAAACGGGCTTTTCCAAAATGACATTTTTAATAGTGCAAGGTTATAACATAGCTACAAACTACTTCATTAAATATAACATCTATTCAATAAAAATATAAGTGTCTGCAACGTTCCTATTTACATCTTTTTATTCCTAATTTTAAACAAATTAGTAAAGACAGTTTGATTTTTAATATAGTCGGACATGGTATTTCAAAAAAAAGGAAAAATTGATTAAACTAAGCTCTAAAAACTAGATTTTTGCACTTACTGTCTCTGTATCTGCGGCGCTTATCAAGGTTAATGTACTTAAGATCGAAAAAACCTACCACGTATAAAAATATATTTTTTTGAATTGATATTTTTACACTTAATTGGTTGGCCCATTTCTGATTTTAAATAAGACAGACACCTCCCTTTTACTAGTTTTTAAAGTCAAAATTACGTAATTATGTAGTTATAAGTATTTTTTTATACAAGGCATAGAGTTTTAATTTTTTCTATTCAAAACCCATGTTAATAGATTAAATAATAAAAAAACTCCATTAGGACCTTGCAACCACCGATTCAAAATAAATACTTTTAGCCAATTAGGCACAATATACCTCGATCGTCAGCCTTATAGAGTTCAAAAACATTTGGGGTTTTATGAGCTTAGAAGCACGGTCGCCACGTTATTAGTCAGACCAAGATGGAGAAAACCGAACACTGTAGTGAAGGCTTAGTCAGTTCAACAGAGAACAAGCATCAAACAAGCTATCTACCCCTCCTATGTATTGTGGTGGGTAGCTTCATAACGAAAGAAATTAGTTTAAGGGTTGCCGCAGCCTTAAAGTATTTATAAGAGTATGATTTTTTTACCGCAAAAATGTAGTTACCATAATTTTGATAAATATTCAAAATAGGTGAAATTTTAAAGGGCAAAAAGTAAATTCTAAAATTTATATACCACATTTTCATGTATACGGTTGTAAATAACTAATATAAAAATTTGTTAAATAGCAATAAAGAATGGTATTAACAAAATTATAAAAGATTAAATATTTTGGCTTTTATAAAGTATGCATGTTTATTACATACTGGGTTAGTAAGAGGTATTGCAACTCTTGAATATCTGTAAAACCGCTTAAGGTTTATTTACCCAATTTAGTATCTGAGATTCCTATTTAATTTGGACATGATAAATTAAATTGTGAACTGTTGCCAGAAGTTTTGTGCTGCACGTTTTTTTTTTCATTTTCATAAACAAGTGCTTTATTTATTTTTTTTAATGTTGTTGTTTTCTTATATTAAATATATGATTATAATCAATACGTAAAATATTATTATAGGTAATTTACCAAGAAAAAATAATATATTTAAACTATTTTTTTTGAAAATACACTTAATATAAATACAAAATTAATCACTTTTTATCAAAAAAAAAAAAACATTACCTACTTGCATTCGACTATAAAAGAAAACTAAATAATATAACACGAGCTTTAGCAAGCCACTGGTATCAACCATATTATTGGTTCTAAATTGAGTACTCTATCACTTTGGTTTCCCACCGCTCCAAAATGAAATGAGCGCAGATCACATTATTATATGAATTTATCCTCAAGGAATATAGATGTAAAGAAATATAAGGATTGTCAAGAGCACGATATTCCTTTTGAAAATTTATTGTATCAGTGGAAATTTGATTTATATTTCGCTCTTCGCAACAAAATTTTGTCTTTTCGCTAAACTAATATTTCTTTAAATTGGAGAAGATATCTAAAAGAAACAAAATTGCTTTCTATTTATATAAAAAGTAAAAAAAAATTAAACTGGTAAAAATATCAAAGTTTGAAAAGATTCTAATTTCTCGTTTTATTTTAAAAGTAAATACCTAAATACAAAATCTATTTAAAAAAATAAATAAAATAGACTGCTTTAGGGCAATCAAAACTTTAACAAAAATAAAAAAATATATTACAAAATACTATTTAAGGAAATGGTTTTTAATTATTTCAAAACTTTTAAATACTGGTTTTATTAAATATGTTTAACCAGTGACAAAAAATATTTTTAGAAACTATACCTATAACCCAAACTGTGAGAGATAATATAGCAGTTAAGAAAGTCATGTTAATTTTTATCTCATAGACATACCACTTAGTAATTGAAAAAGTTGTTTTTTAGTTGTTTAATAATATAATTATTAATAATAATTTATTGGTGTTTGCATATAAAAGTACTTACACAGCTCAATTAAAAATAAGTAATAAAAATACAATATAAAAGTAGTTAAATATACAATAAAATAGTAGTAAAAAATACAATAAAAAAGTGGTAAAAAGGTAGCATAGGCATTTGTCGTTATAAAAAGAAAAACTGAAGTAAAATTCTAGTAACAAATAAAGCGTTTAAAATTTTATAAAATAAATAATGTAAATTAAAATTAAATCCATAGACATACATTTTGGTGAAGACAAACAACAAGTTAAAAAGGATAATTTAAAAATTCATGTAAATCAAAGATCCAATAAGAAATTCTTTAATTTTACTTTTGTATTGTTTGCCTCAAAGATTTTTTAGTTGAACGAGAAGTTTTTTTATAAAATTGGATGGCTATTGGATTGCGTGTATTGTAGGAGTCTACATCTTCAGACCGGGTAAAATTTTCTAAATGTTGCTTGATAAAAACAATTCTCGAGTATGTAAAGTGATGACAGAGTGAATATCATGAGGTCCATAAAAGCACTCCTACAGTCGGCTCTATATGGCAACCCAGCAGCAATTCAAACAGCCCCTTTTGCAGCCGAAAAACCCCCGCAGCCCCGGGGCTATGTCCCCACACTATGACGGCATAACTTATTAGAGAGTGAAAAAGTGAAACATAGGCCTGCCTAAATATCAGGTGTCAACAAATTTATTAGACAAGCTATTACTCCCAGAGTATTAGACATTTTAAAATGAGGCCTGGTATATTGGTTAAGCAAGTAGGTATTGGGATATCGGCCAGCAACAGAAAGAATGTATGTTACTATTCCAACCAGAAATGTTTACAAGCGGGTATTTACGTTAGGCTGTTTTTTCCCCACATTACCTATATGTTTAGTTATTTAGCTCAGCCGGTACAGGTAAATGGTATGAGCAGAAGAAAGTTTAAGCATATTTTTTACTTTTTTAGTCATTTCCGGTTTTACTTGAAATAACTCTAATTTGAAATTTTTAAATAGAACACTTTGTATATTTAAACATTGAATTTGCATCAAATTTAAGTCAAAATTTAACATTTTAAAATGTGTCTCGATTTTTAAAAGCCATTTTGAATATTGCATCTAGGTGGCTATGATTAAGCGCAAATTAATCTAGTGACCCTGGGTGATGTTAAAAAAGACAATCGCAAAGTTCTAGTAACTAATATTAAGGATAGGAATAAAAAAACTTTGCAAATTGACATTTTCACATTTTTTTCAAATTGCAATCCTAGACAAGCACCAATAACGGACTTTTTTTACAAATCTAACAACACCAATTAATTTGCAATCAGATTAAAAATTAAGTCCTTTATAAAGGATCAGAGCCACCTAGATGCAATGGCTCTCAAAAAAATCAAGTAGGCGTAAAAACTTCTTAAAATGTCAAATTACTATTTAGAATTGTCTCAGGAATCCAAAAATGTTAAAATATGCAAGGTGTTCTATTTATAATTTTAATATTTGTTTCGGTTAAACCGGAAGTAATCAAAAAAGTAATAAATTTAAAAAACTTTTTCTTTTCATACCATTTACTAATACCAAGTCTCATTTTGATATATTTAATACATTAGAAGTTATGACTTATCAAATCGATTCATTGACACCAGTATAAAATTTACATTATTCGTTAAAGCAAAATTTAAATGACTTTTATAGAAATTTTAAATAATTTAGGGTTAAAAATTGTATTTCTGTTGTTAGGTCAGTGCAAGTGCTTTTAGAATTTATACTTTGTTGTGATTAACAACTAAATACATTTATTAGTGTCAGAACAAGTCCGGTAAAATCTAAATTCTACTTTAATATTTCTATGACGTGTTTGCCTAAAGACATTCATCTGTAAAAACTCCTTTAAATAAAACGTTACGGAAATCCCAGCTGTATTTAACATAAAAACCACAAATGAACATTTCGGCTAAAAAGTACAAAAATAATTTTCCCATCAACTTCTAAATGACGGTGAATAAAAGTAGAACAAAGGCAAAATTTGAATGCCAGTCTTCTTTATCTAGTCATTTGCTTTAAAACTTTCTTACATTTTACCTCAAAGAGTGAGGTACTTTCTGCTTTAGTTGTCCGCCAACAGGCGATGGCTATCTTTGAAAAGAGAATTTACCGATGTTGTCAGCAACAACGACATCGGGACATTTGTTTATGAGATTGTTGGGAGAATATTGGAATGTTAACCGTATCTTAAAGAATAATTTTTAAAGATTTAATTTACATTTATTGGTACTGTATTTTAAAGGTTAAAAAAATAAATAAATTTTGCGTTAAATTAAAATTTATTGTTTAGCCTTTGAAAAAAAAGTTAGTGGTATAAATTGTGTATGTGATACAGGGTCATTTACAGTAAGTGTTCATTATAAGGGAACAACAAAAAATTTATTTTTAATTTTGGCACTAAATTAAGATGATATTAATGTCTAAATGGCAAATAACTGGGTTAAACCGGAGGTGTCTATCCAACTTGCTTATTTTAAATGAGAAAACTATACACAGGCTGTTACAAATTTGAGGAACACCATTAGGATCTCGAAAACGGTGGAAAATATATGTGGTGGGTTAAATTGGGACAAAATTGCTCATTTTTATGGTAACAATATTCCGTTTATAAAATTTAATAATTTGCCGCTGTTCGGAATTATCCCGCATTAGCCAAATTTTGCAAAAGGATTTTTATTTTTTTATTGGTTTATTTGAAGAGATATTTTAAAACTAACAACACATTACCATTGCCATTTTATTGTCCTATAAAATGATGTTAAATAATTTAAGATCCAACGTTTCGTCTTTGAGCCACCATCATCAACTTTGTTTTTTAAATGGGCGCAATATTTGGTTTTAAACTTAATACACTTATATTTTAATTCAAAATACAACGATATATCACACTCTACATGTATGCGACGTTTCAAACCAAAAAATCACCGTACATTATTTTTTCAATAAAAATTACGTATTTATTTCAAACGATTTTGGAAATTTTCATTTAAAGGTAAGTATATGTAAATCCATTTATTTCTATTACCAGTCATTATTGTTTCTTTAAATTATTTATTTATTTAACTTACAAGCTACAAGAATTAAGGTGATTTAGATACAATAACTTAAACGCAATAAAATAAACCATTTAATTTAGTCAAACGCCTCTGTCAACTTTAAAAATGCAGGTAAGTATGAGGTTTGGGAGAAAATTGTTTTTGTAATGGCAAAATAGTGAATGATGATGGTTTAAGGGATTGAAACGTCGCATAAATATAAAGTGTGATATATCGTTGGTTTTAGAATCAAATTACGAGAACGTCGGATCTTAAATAATTGACATCATTTTATACAACAGAAAAGTGGCATTGTTAATGTGTCGTTTGTTTTAAAATATCTCTTTGAATAAAATGAATAAAAAAAACTGTTTTGCAAAGTTTCGGTTTAATCCAGATAATTCCGGAACGGCTGCAAATTTTGAAACGGAATATTGTTAAGCATAAAAATGCGCAACTTTGCCCAAGTTTATACCATCTGTATCTCTTACTGTTTCTGAGATCCCAATGGTGTTACCCGAATTTGTAACACTCTGTATATGATTACATTTTAGAATTCAGATATTTTGTGCATCATGCTGTATACATTATGCCTTGTTTAGACACGGCTAGTAATTTAGTTGAGTAGATTTTAAACCATTTGCAAATTGTGCAAAATGTGAATTATGAGTAAATAAATTTAAATAAATTATTTTGATAAATAATGCTTTAAATATATTTTCAATTATTACAATAGAATTACCAATGTTATTCACAATCAAATTGTAAATATAAGTAAAGCCGTGTTTCCACGGGCCTCTTTTGAAGTTGATATGGGCCACAGAAAGTGGTTGGTGTGTGGTCTACTGTCGCCAGCTTGTAGTTCCGTTTCCAACAATGCTGAAATTTTACTCCTTTTTACACGGCCGTTTTGACAACCATCATTAAAGTTCTGTCGCTGTCAGTCGCCGATTTCATCCATTAGCTACAAAACAAATGCAGGGGCTGGACAAACTAATTTTTGTGCTCGGATCGGCTACTATCGAACTACTTATTGTGGCTCATATCAACTTCAAAAAATGGCCCGTGGAAACACAGCCTTATTTATAAGTGTGTAGCTAGTAAACAAATGCCTTCTTGTGGACGCCTATGACATTTTAGTCACCTTTTTAATTGTTTACAATGATAAGTTTCGACTAAATCATAAATAAGTAAAGCGCCATCGATGATTTTTTCCAATAATTTATTTGTTTGTGGAAATAATATTTCTTACCCAGCCATTGGTGATGAAAACAGTACGAATGTTTTAAATTACCGCCATTTCAATATGGCAGCTGCGCTTGCGCTCGTCGTATGATGAAAACGTCTTGTTAAAAAATTACTTTTATATTTGATGCTAAGTAAGATAGAAATGTAAAATTTGGTGGTATTTATAAAAAAATGGATTTGTGTTAGTTTTGCCAATTTTAATTTTCAAAGCTATTTTAGAAACCCCTGTAATAATAATTTTCAAACGTTTTATGACACATCATTTTAGGTATGTCAACGTCATTTTGTGATAAACAATTTAAATATGTTAAAACTCTGGTGAGTTAAAACCCTTAGGTATAGGACATGATAATAATTTATAAGGTATTTTTTTTTAATACAATAACCGAAAATCCCAAAAACGTAAGTTAATTGCTATATAAAGATTAATATTGGTAATTTTCTAGAAAATGGGGGCAACTCCGATTTTGACGAAATTTGGTATACGGGGGTTTTGGAGCGCTGATCACGAATCTGAAAGAATTATTTGGCGGAAACGTTTCGTTCTCGAGATATCCATCATCAAGGTCAAACTTAAACTAAGCTTATTGTCACTATATTCTCCCTTCTTTTTGCACACAATTCTTGATTTAAAGCTAAAGTGTCACACAATATTTGATTTTCACCTTTTAAAACCCGTTTTTCTACGTTTTTACATTATTTTTGAATTAAATTGCGTGGCTTTTCTTTGATAATTCGGCAACCATACATACACATAGGGCTTCATGGCAAACTGGGATTAAAATGATTCAAAGTATAGCTATGCAGTTTTAATGCAAAAATAATGTAAAACGTAGAAAAACGGGGTTTTAAAGGTGAAAATCAAATATTGTGTGACACTTTAGCTTAAATCAAGAATTGTGTAAAAGAAGGAATATAGTGAAAGTAACTTAGTTTAAATTTGACCTATGATGATGGATATCTCGAGAATGAAACGTTTCCGCCAAATATTCTTTCAGATTCGTGATCAGCGCTCCAAACCCCGTATACCAAATTTCGTCAAAATCGGGTTGCCATTTTCTAGAAAATTACCTTAATATTATCTAAACTTAGTGTCAAAATAGAAAAAAACATATCTATCTTTAGAACTTTTCAAGATGTTTTAATAGAACACTTATCGTAAATAACCCAGTATTTTAGAGTAGATGCCAACATAATTTACATTGTGTTTTAAAAAAGTGAATTTTTGGTCTCAGTCTACTGTACAAGTATAGAAATATTGTCACCAAAAATTCGTAAGACAAAGGATTTACCCCAACTTACCTTAGTAGGCAGTCGCCTCTGATTTTTATGTTAGCATAGTGTTCTTACACTCTCCGCTCTGCTTGTCGCTCACTGTTTGTATCGTAATCAAAGCCTTAGCAGTAAAAAAAATAAGTACTTTTCACGATAAAATTTCAAAGCCGATAAACAAAATATCAATACGTAAGGAACAAAACGAAAATAAATTGAAAGAAAAGTCAACTGTCCTTTGTCGGGCGTTTATATATTCAAGATATCAAAAGAATGAGGTGCGAGCTAAAAATCTAAAAGAGAAAACTAAAGCCAAAGGGCTCTTCTAGTGGAATAATCGGAAACTCGTCTCACATCCGGCATCCCGTTATAAAATATTCGGTCCGCTTTTAAACTCCTTTTAGTCAATGGCTGTTATATATCGTTGGCCATTGGGGTCAGTAAGTAAGCTTATAAAAAATAGACGGCTTTACATATTGCCTGTATTTTTATTAAAAAATACATTGTTTTGTCAAAAACATATTTTTAAAGCCTTTACTTTACTCATGCATGTTCTAATATTTTTATGTAGTGGATTTCAAGTTATACACACATGTACCCCCTTTATTTTGTATTTTTTTTATTGTATAAATATTTAAAAAACATGTTTGATTGGGTTAATTTTGTAATTTTTAAATAAGTTATCAGATTTTTCATAGTTTAAAATGTATGGAAGGTATAACAAAAGTATAATATTTTTAATAAAAAACAATGTAATGTAATCTTCAAAAATACCATAGTTAATAATTCTTTAATAGTGTAAAATATTGTCATATAAAGACTGATGTCGTTAAATACTGGAATAATAAACTAAGTCTAAATAATGTCTGTACTTTATATTAAAAAAGTTTTATAGCGCTTTGTTGGGAAGTTATGGGCCTTCAAAGTTAAAATAAAATAGTTATTATCCTTACAAATGCGAAAAGTTATACTTTCCCGCACGCGAACTGCCAATGCCTTAACGACGCGAAGCGGAGTTTGAGCAAGCAGTTAAGTGCGGAATATAACTTTTCGCAAGAGTTAGAATCAATATTTTTTCCACAAGCATAAAAAGACAATTTATACATTTTTTAAAATTTTTATTACTCTCATGTGGTACAAAAAGATAAAGATACTAATTAGTGTAGTAATAAACGGAAAAAATCTTAACGGAAGACATATATATTTAATACAAAAATTGCGGGAAACATTTTTTCCTCACGCCGTGCGGGATAGAGACAGTTTCCAAATTAAAATACATGCCTGAAAGTGATGTATAAACATGCTTGTATGAAAAAAATATATTTTTTTAAACCGTAGCATAAGTATTAACGATATTTAAGCAACTAAATTATCTCATTGTAATGCTTGTTTTTATAGGTAAACGGCTGTTTAGTAAATCGAAAATAAACGGGATAAGATGATTTAATTTTTTTCCTATATGCATTTTTGACAGATGTTACAATTTGGTCATATCGCATTTTCCCTTTGATTTTTATTGTTTTTCAATAACAAAAATGTTTACTTATTTTATTTAATTTTTTGTATCATTTTAAAAAAATAAGCCAATGTTGATTACAAAAAAAATGGTGACAGCAAGAGGCCTCAAGGCTAAAGAGCCCACAAATAACCACCTGCTCCTGTATATTTGGTATTTTGTATATATACCGAAAAAGATTGTTATAGGCTCACATTTTGTTTTGATTTAATAAAAATAAAAGAGTATTCTGTTGTAGGAATTCTTTTGTTTTTCTATTATTTAAGGACGCAAGAAGATTTTTATTTTTTCTGTTTGCCTGAACGCAATATATATTTTTGAAAAAGCTCACTACGCTGAGCGAAACGTCAGATGTTAGTTATGTAATGAAGTAGTTTTAATTATTAACAAAAAAAACCTATACCCAAGAAAAATAAATAAATAATTATTGATTTATGGTTTAAGAAAGATAAATAAATTATAAATATATTTACTTTTTTAAATCTAGAATTAACTTTAATAACATTTTTTAACGGTTTGATCGTCATTAATGGATTAGAATCAAATAACTTTTTAGTGTCTTAAATTTTACATTAGGTCAACAACGTTTGAGTTTTAGTAAAACATTTTTTTATTTCTATTTTATACATTTTTCTTAATTTACCTGGTTTAAATATAATGATCGATATTATTGATATCATCGTCTGTCGAATATTATTAATTGCATTTTATTGTATTATTTTTTTTAACCTACTTTTACAAATCTGATAAGAAAAGGTGTAAAAGTTACCATTTACTCTTTTGTTTGCATATGGAGATTATTAAAATAAACATTCGTATCGTATCGAAAATTAAAATTACCAAGTTTTGATTAAAATTTTAGTTACTGGATGCCCTTACATTCTTAATTTCATTTTTTAATTAACACTTTGCTAAAGTATTAAAAATAAAGCCAATTTTCTTTTAGTCTAGTTAAACAATTACATGTTTGTAGTTTTTATGATCTGTGTTTCAGATAAAGCATTTCTTAATGTAAATTTTGTTTTCCAAAGAAGCTAACAAAATAACCATACTCGAATTTTTAAACATTAAAATTTCTGGTCAATATGTAATATTATAAACTTCTCTGTCTCTCTGTGGATATACTGTAGTTAGATAAGTATAAACTATACAGAATCAGCTTAATGAAGTCGTTCATAGGCAATGTGTGGAAAGGAGACAGTCTAACGCGAATGTCGGCATGTAAGCATGTCAATTGGGTGACTTGTAGTGCTTGTTTTATTGAATTGCTGGCCGATATAACTATATAAATAGCTAATACGATATACGAGTTTACGTGTTACAAAAATCCGGTTGACCAGTGTTATACCGGTATGCAAACCAAACCGTCGACCATAACTCCTTTCACCAACTTGCTATGTACTCTCCAGGGGCTCCTGGCTTACCCCGCTTTCGTCCGCCATCCGCCGTGTCGGACGGCGACGAGATCCCACGTCGAATATGTATATGCTTTTAATTCCCTATGGTCGGCCAGTTAGTGTCCACACCTGTTTGTTTATTTTATATGTATACATGCGATTTACGTCCAAGTTATAAAATTATTGTTTGTTTTAAATTTGGAGCTATAAAAATATAATATTTTTTAAAATACCAAAATACAATTTTTTTAATACACAATTTGTTTTTATATTTATTTTTTTCCTTGTTATGATTTTTATGGTATTAATATTGTATAAATGTATTATTAATTTGTACCAACATTGCTTCTTTATAGTCCCTTAGCATAAGTTTAACAACTCGACAACCAGAGCTCTGACCAGTAATTTAAAGGAAATGTTCAAAGTTCTGTAAAGCAACAAAATGTACGCCGAATTTGAAGTTGTCAAGTCCTCAGCGAGCTGTAGTTAGGAAACAATTCCCTTTATGTTTCTGTTTGCGTATAAAGTTAACGCAAATTACTTACCTACTGGTAAAGACCAGAAATCTAGAAACTTAGTTTTAATTTAATTTTGCTTTATTTTGTAGTTGTTGCGTTGTCGGGTTATGTTTATGGGGCAATGAGTAAATTTAATATTCTTTGGTAGATTAGGAATATCAAGTGCTGTATAATGTCTTTTACCTAAATAAATATTTAATACATATATTAAAAATAGCTTCAATAAAATATAACATAAATAATATAATATTATTTATATTTACTACGTACAAAAGTATTACGTCTTTTTCTACGGATTATTTGATGCCTAAAGCAAAGAATTAGGTACTAAAATTTAAGAAAAAAGCGTAACTTTGGTCCTTAAAATTTTAAATTATGTCCATAGTACCTTTTTGCATTAATAGGTTGGGAAACTTAAAAAAAATTCTCTATATGTTTTTTTTTAAAAAAGGTCCGTTATGAATATTTGTCTATAGTTGCTTTGTTTTTAAGATACAGGAGATAAAAGTTTAAAAATAAAGTTGGTATTTTATAATATCTTAAGCGTCCCTATACCCATTTGGTTAAATTTAGTACAGTTATTTAAAGTAATAAAGCGTTTTTTAGCACTTCCCCGAATTAAATTATTTGGTCTAGTGGTATCTTGGAGTGCACCACAGCCAATAATATAAAGAAAAAAACCATGTTACTCACTTCTTTGGTGGTTTTAATACATATTTTGTTTTTAGAATTAAGAAATTAAACATTTAATGTCTTGATTTTTTTTGTATCCAGTTTTTTTAATTCAATTTAACACATAAAACATTTTAAATTTCATCTAAAATAAATAAAAAAAAACAAAATTACAAAGTTTCCAGAAAGGTGAGGTCATAAATAATAGGGGTAATGAAGTTAGTCAAAATAATCTTCATATCTTCATATTCTTCGTCTTACCTGGACTTAAAGGGAGTCCGCGAGTAAGTGGGTATACTGAATTGACGGCGCGTTTCAATGCAATTTTATAGTATCGTTCTTACTTGCAGACTTGCCTTCGTACCTACCTTCAGGTAGGATCTAAGACAAGTCTCATTATGAGTATACCTATTTTGGAAGATATAGACCTTTAAAGTTGGTATAAGAAACCTTATTTTAATTACAACAATTTTAAACTATTGCCACAGTTCCAATGATATTTAAGCAGCAGCTAAATAATCTCATACTGGTGCTTCTTTCCATAGGTAAATGGCTGTTCAGTAAGTCGGAATTATACAAGGTGTGACAGTTTTTTTAAGTTATTGTATGCATTTTTAACAGAGGTGACAAATTTAACGTGTTGGTTTGACCGTTTAATTTTTTAGTATATATTTGAACAAAACAGGTTTACTTTATTTGAATCGATATCTTGAACCGACTTTGTACGTAATAAAGAAAAAATGTTTTTCTGTAAGTTTAGGAGACTCCAAACCCCTTTTTAATACTTTTACCACATTTTAATGTTTGGATATCAAGTGCTATTTTATGAAAAACAATCCAAAATTTCAATTTAAATAAGGTATACCTTTTAGCAGCAAAAAGATGTTTAAATACAACAGGCAAAGCAAAATTTTAAATTAATCACCTGTGTCAAAAAAATCATTCATAAAATAAAAAATGCTATCACCCTAAATATTTTTGAATTACTGAACAGCCGTTTACTTAAAAAAGAATCATTGGTATAAGGTTATTTAGTTTCCCAAATAATATTGGTAGGGTGGGTATAATTAAAAGAAGTTTGTTTTTAAATTCTAACTTTAAAGGTTAAAGGCAACACTTATGAAATACAATAGAACTAAAATATTTATTTGCTTGCAGCATAAACTAAAAAACTAATATAATATAAGTTTACGATTTTTTTGAAATACCTAGAAACCCTTTTTTTTAAACAGGAAACGACGACATACGGTAAGTGTAAATAAAATATTTGTGAAAATAAGTCACAATACTATCAAGCAATAATTTTACGCGATGAACCAATTTATGAAACGGTTTTTACCAATGCGTTTTGTTGACGTTTAATCTATGTATTATACGTCAATTATAACCGCGGTTAAAAGTGTAGACAATCGGTTAATCGCCTAAAATTAATGAAGAATCAATAATATAGTTCCCGGGCCAGTAATGAAATGCATTTTATAATAATAAGACTTTTAAAACCTTTTTAGGGGGTTAATTTTTGACCCAGTCTGTAAATGTCAAAAGTTTTGGGTGTCGAACTGGGCAAACGCGCCACCTTTTTTGTCAGACAAGTTTACCACAATATTTTAGATGCAATTTTCAAACATTGTCCCACAAATCGGAAGTGTTACAGTCCGGACACCATAGGGCCCATTGACATGTTTTGGGTATCGGAATGGGCGGGTTTTGTAACTGTAACCCCTACGGTTTTTAGGCACAATTTTTAATAATTTTATAAAAAACATTGTGGTTAACTTTTCGGACAAGAAAAGTGACGCGTTTGCCCAGACCGACTACCCAAACATTTAAAATTAACAGGCTGAGTTAAAGCGCCGTTTCCGTGTGTTATTATTATAAAGTGCATTTTATTACTGGCCAAGAGACTATTACTGTCAGATGTTATAGCAACTTTTTAAAATAGTTTAAAATGGTAGACATTTTAATTTAAAAAATAATACCTGTTAGACGTATTATTTTTTCGGAATTAAAAAGAAAACTATCTGCTATTTTTCTTTTGAATTTAGCCACAAAGACAGGCTTAAAATTGCCAATAAACACGAACTAAAATTAAATCAACTTTAAAAAACTTTATAAAATACAAATAGTACACGAAATTTTGCAAAATATCTTAAATTAAATTTTATAATGTGTTTTTTTTAAACAACAAAAGGTTATTGCTTAATTGGGGTTTTAATTTTTAATCATTGACATTAATTTACGTCCAATTTCAGTTTATTTTTTCTGTGTTAAAATAATAATAAATAAAAAGTAACTTAACAAGGTGTCCAAGTATACAGGGTGTTCATTTAAAAACTTTCCACTCAAGTTATCTTCGAAACAAGACAGATTTGAGAAAATCGCCGAAACACGTCAAGATATTTATTAAGGGGGAACGTTTTTACAAAAATTAGACGGCGTCCCTTTAACCCCTTAACCACCAGGGCCACCACCCCAAAATTCTTAAATGTGAAGGCGGGTCGAGTGATACATCATTTTAAAGCTCCTGATGAGTACTTTATAACTCTAGAATATGAAGTCAATATCTTCACCTATTACAAAATGGCGGTACTTTAAAAATTACCTAAATACCTGATTTGGATGGCCATATTTCCGAAACTAATAAAGTTAGATGTACCTAATGTGGTGTTTTCTTAAAGCTCTTTTAAAGGTCTTTTTAATGGTGATACTGGTAGTAATATACAGGGTAGAAGAAAAAGTATATATTTTTTTATGTAAGAACCCTGTATATTATTTTACCACTAATTTTTAGTTGCGCCGTTTAAGGGCACATATCTCTGTAAAGTGGGACTTTGGGAACATATTTCATATGAACTTGTCACATTATTTTTATGTTTTCTGTATGAATCCCTGATATAGCCCAAGTATTCTTGGATATTCTGTATATCACGTGTAAAAAGTAACACTGATCAACAAAAAAACATTTTTCAAAGTTTTTGTTCTTATCCTTTATTTAATTCTAGACATTAAAAAACACTAACGTTTAAATTTGTAGTTTTCAAGTTTGCTTTTGTCCAATTTACGAAGCTCGTACGAACATAAAACAAATACAATTAAAAAATATATAATATAATTTTTAAATCATCATTTATTTTGCAACAAATTGGGCCACTTGGCTTTTTTCCTCCGAGGAAGCGTTTTATTTTTTACCCCAAAAAGGTTTATTAAACAAAAATCGGTTCAAAGGTCAAATTTCCTAAAAATAAATAGATATTTTAAAAATATTTTCTATTTTTTAACACACCAGTACCGTACTATAGATTTTTGAAAAATCTCTAGTAAACATCCCGTTCGATGCCACTGGTACTATTTTTATGGTATTTAAATCACAGTCTTAAATTAAAAGTATTATACAGTTAGGTTCTGGTCCGTCGTTCCCCTTCCAAATCTGAAACCGTTTGGTATATTTATAAATATGTAATATACTATTACACACTAGTGCTTGCAACACTACTTTTTAATTTTTCTGTTTAAATGTCGAAAATAAAAGTTTAAATAATGAACCATTAAACTGGTTGTTTATTTGTTAAAAGAATTATAAAAATAAACCTAACATTCCTGTTTTTTTTTTCTTTGTTTTTTAATTTTTTTAATTTTTTTTTATTTTTAGATCGACTAAAAATCAGGTTTGTAACAAAAAATATTAATACACCTTTTTTAATGCCAACGTTACCATTAAATGTTTTTGTGCGTGCCTAAGAGAAATTGAAATTTTAAAGTTATTGAATAAAAATAGGCAATTGCCAAAAAGCTGTTTAACAGTTTTAAAAATAAAAAAAAACTTTGCCATGTGTCCAAATTTTTAGCGACCACTGTAGGACCTAAAAAACAAAAAAGTATACTTATCTTTTACCCAAGTGAGTTTTTTAAAATCAAAACAGTTTTCTGAGTGTCTCTAAAAGAGATGTACAAAATGCTACCAAAATACAACGATCCTATGCAATCTCCAAAATTGGGCATTTACGATATATACAAAGTGTCCGTTTTATTTTAGTTATTTTTTTTTATAATAAAAATTACTATACAAATTTTGATATTGTAGTGTTTTTAGGGTAAGAAATCAAAATGTTGCTACCTTTTTGTTTTAAATTGCGGAGAAAACCACTTGCAGTGATTTGCTGAGGTTTAAAATGCAATAACTTTTTTGCCACCATATAATGTAGCTCCAGGAAAAATTTGCATTCTTTAAAAATTTTTGTTTAAAAAAGTATGTTTGGTATATACCACTACAAGCAACCGTTTTAAAGATATTTTAGTTTACACGTTTTATTTAACACACACACACACACAAATTGCATTGTATTCACTCACCCTTTAACAGTGTGTACAAAATGTTACCACAAATTTTTAAGCCATAATAGACCGATCTAATGCAATTTACCTTATACCAAAACTTAATCGTTAAAGTAATATAAGGTGTTTAAGTTTCTATTGTATCTAATTTTATTATGAAATAAAAGAAGTAAAGTTAAAAATCTTAAAACGGTTGTTCAAAGCGATATTTATTATGTATACCATTTCTTGGGCAAAAAAATAAAAAAATAAGGACTTTTGAGTAGTTTAAGATTATATTTAGCACACAAAAAGAAATAAGCATTTTAAACATAAGCAAACGACTGCAGGTGAGTACCTCTACATTTTGAATTATTATAATTACTCAAAAAAAAACTTTTAAACCGATTTGTAAATACATCTGTATTAATAAAATATATGGCAGATGTACCTTTTGTGGTTACGTTAAAAATTATTGTAACTTTTACGAAGAATTAAAGTAACTAAATGAATTATGGAATAACGAAATATGAATTTTTAGTATTATTTGTGTTATAATTATTAAATAATTAAAACTTAAAACCTTTAGACTTAACTTTATTTAGAAAATTAATAAAATGTATGATTACCTTCTATTGCACCAGTAGTGACCATGGACGCAACCATTTTTGTCCAGTGGTTGCATCCAATTTTGGCCATAGTAAATTATAGCCGCGGTCCGAATTGTGCTCACAGAATTTACGACGTGTAGACTGCTAACGTGCGCTCCGATTTAAGTAAGCGGCCAAGCGCCAAAGTCTGTTTGCAGTATTAAGAATTTGGAATTTGTGAATGTGCTTACGAATTCAACAAGTTTAACATAACCTAACAAAGCTTGATATAAACACAAGTGGCGTATATGGTATAACGGAAGAAGATGGAAAAATGATTGCATTTCAAGCATTTTCAGCAATCGAGTGACGATAGATAAATTTTATTTTGGACGCTTAAAATCACATGCACAATACATTGATTCAAGTAAATGGCGCCAAAAACGTCGTTGCTTACGATGCTAACGATCGGACCCGTGAGTACTGCACTAGGGTGTGACATCACATGTGACGTCATAGCCTACACAAGGCTAATAGTAAACGTAAAGGACGAAACGGACCGCGTGTTGGTACGCTATTACCGCTGTAAGCGTAATTCGGACCGCGGCCTATATGTGCTATTTAAGGAAATATATATTAACATTTACACAATTATTATTAAAAAATTAGTTTATATTTAATTTATTCCAACAAAATACAATACGAAAGCATTTTAACCTATGAAAAAAAATGTGTTCCTAATTAAATGATTATTTTCTTAAAGTAAAACAATAAGAAATAAAATAAATATGTTTGCACATTCTCTGTTTTCATTTTCGTGTTTATCATATTTTGTCAATTTGGGCAATTATAACACTCTTGTAATTAGAGATAGAAATAAGATTGAGTTGAGAAGTTGCAAAGTTTTAGGGATTTTTACGTATAATACATTATCGGTTTAGTTGGTACATAACAAATAAAAATTAAAAATATGAGCTATTAGCTAAATGACAACGACAAATAAAAATATTTTGACATTACATGTACTAAATTAATTGTTCAAACATTCTGCTTAGGTAGCATATAGGGCAGCTTTGCCTAAAAAAATAGTCTAAGATCTTTGTCTTCTGCGATCCTGACTGGGTTTTCTTAGGACTCTAACACGATACATAAGCGTAGGCAGCCGGCGTAAAGCGGAAGATGTGGGCGGGCTGTCTTTGAGCTTTGTGCAATAATAAAAAACTTTGTTTTTTTTAATCAACCGGGTGCAATATTTCTGAGCGAATAAGCCCTGCCGCTGGCCGCCCGACACGAACAAATATTATCCTCGGAGCGTTTTTAAGGTATATAAACTGGTTTAAAGACGCTGTTTACCACAAAACATTGTAGTCATTACCGGCAACATAAAGAGATTTGAAACTTTCTGCTCAACGCTCACCACGGAAGTACAGTCTTTCGAATAAAAAAGGATTTTTAAATTCGATCCAGAAGTAACGAAGTAATCGGTTTACATACATAAAAAACATAGGTTTTTAACATATATAACCTCTTCCTTTTTTGAAGTCGGTTAAAAATTACAAGACAGACTTGTTAGTAGATATATGTATGTAATTCTCGCTTGCCTTAAAAATATGAAGTAAATAAATTAGTGACGACGACAAGAGAATGTCAAAAAGGGATTCATTAGAGTAAATAGATAATATGGTTAGCAAGCCACAAATTATAAAGAGATGCGGAGTATCTAATTTAGAATGTATTTTCTAGAGTTAGAATGCGGATAATTAGTTATTGTGATAATTTAAACTAAGTTGGCCTAGATTTCGTGTTTTAATATACTCGTTAGGCAAATTTAAAATAACAATTAGACTAGTTTTTATTCTTAAAACCAGTCTATAATTAAAAAAAATTTACCTTGCCCGCTAAAACCAGTGGCGACGACAGCTTTTTTTATCTTTTTGACATCCCACGAAGGTCTATGCCTAAATACCAGAGTACCGTGGGTGTCGGGTTATTAGATGTTTAACCCATCGTTCCCCCTGTTCCGTCAAGGTTGTCCAAGCACTGAAACATGCAGTTGCATTTCACAGCACCTTTTAGACAACGCGGTAGTGCCACCACGGTCGTTATTTTTAAATAACTACTACCTAAATATGTCTCCCCCGCTGGGAATCGAACCGCCTACCTCTGGCTTCGAAGATCAAAGCTCTGTCCACTAGGCCACGGGGAAAGGTATGGGGGTGGCCAAGGACGTCCAAGGAATTTTTACTGAGGCAATGTAAATTTAAACAAAAATGAACAATCCAAAAGGAAAAAAGAATATTATTTTTGTTTACCAGATTGTTTGTTTTTTTTTTAAATTTAAAGCTTAAAAATAAGAACATTAAACTAGGTAAAAATTAAATAATTGCAAAAATAGTCGCTGTGTATGGATAATATACAATACCTGTTTAACGCTTTTAAAAATTTTAAATTGAAATTAAATCAAAGAGCTATTTAACCAGTGAATAAATGGTCACAAAATACAATATTAAATAATTCGTCGTAAAAATAATTAAAATTGATAATATAAAATACTCGCGCAGAATCCCTAAGATACACACTGGACGTCCATACGCACATGTAGAAGGCGAACACTGTACAGGGTGTCTGGATTTCGTTGCAATTACAGGGTATCTTGATTATTATTGAAGATAGTGACTTGCGGTTTTCGCAAATTGCTGCTCCTTTTGATGAAACAAACGATGAAATGATAAGATTTCTTTGGCACTCTTCCTTTCTAACATACGGTGCGAATTTTTTTCCCATTTTCGGACCCCCACGTATTTTAGTTGTCTTGTAAGTTAAAAGAAAATTTAAAACTCATTTTGGTACATATTTTTACGTAGAATTCAGTGGTTTAGTTAGATTTTTTAAAATTTTAATATTTTTGGATATATGAACCAAATATATGATTTTTTTAATGAAACATCCTGGTAATTTTTATTTATTTAATAAAGCGGATGAAAGCTTTTTAAAAATGAATACTACTTAATAGTTGTTTTTAATTTATAGACCCTAAATTAATGTTTTTAATTTTAAAATTGAATTTTGCATAGTGGGCCATGATATAGAGCCCTCAGTTTATAATGTGTTTAAATTTTACAGCATCATAACAGTTTTAACTACTTAACCCCGCTCAGCATCCCTATTCACCCCCAGTTTCTTAAGTTTGTTTACTTATTAAATTATTTAAAACTTAACATTATGGATCAGCGCCAATGTGTTTATACTTTAAAGAGTGTCCAAAATCAGAAAGTATCCATAATTTTTTTATTTATTTAAAACTAAACAATAAAAAACCACGTTCAAAATTAATACTTTTAAAATTTATACAGTAATAATGTTGGTTTATATATTTAAGTATTATACACGGTTTTCTACTGTTTTGTTTTAAATCAAATATTTTTTTAAAATTAGTAATAGAATGAACACATTGGCGCTAATCCAAAATGTTCAGATTTTAATAAATTAAAAGTAAACAAACAAAAGGAACTAAGCGGTGACCAGGGTACTGGGCAGAGTAAAGTAGTTTAAACATTTATATAGCTGTAAAATTTAAACAAATTATGAACTAAGGGCTCACTTCACTTTTTGTTATGAAGTCTATATCATGACCCACTATGCGAAATTCAGTTTTAAAATTTAGAACATTACGGTCTATAAATATAATAAAACTATTAGGTGTTAAATTATTTTAAAAAGCTTTTATCCGCAATAATTAAATACATAAAAATATACAGGGTGTTCTTAAAAAACATATGTTTGACTCATATCTCAAAAATATAAAAAAATTAAAAAAAAAATCTACCTTTACCACTCGATTCTACGTAAAAATATTCACTAACATCAGTTAGTACTTTTGTAGTAAGTTTCAAGATAACTAAAATAGGAGGGAAGTCCGAAAATTAAAAAAATAATTAATATTATTTCGCCCTGTATGTCAGAAACAAAGTAGGCCATAAAATATCTTTAAGTATCCTTTTTTTTTTCATTAAAAAGTAGCAAAACTTAACGAAAACCGCAAGTCTCTATCTCTAATATTAACCAAGAAACCCTGCAATTGCAAAGAAATCCGGACACCCTGTACTGAACGACTTACTGCTTTAAACTAAGAAGGAATTTTACCAACCAGCCAACGGGACATAGCTTTAAAGATGGATTGTATCCCTCAGTTAAGACGTCACTTACAGAATGTTATAAAAATTGCAAAATATGCTGAAAAATACGAGAGCCAAGAACAATACTTATTAAGGTTGTTGCCTAAAAATAATATACGGTGTGTTTACGTGAATTATTATTGATTTTACAAAAAAAATGTTTTTTTTTTAAAGTTTTGCATAGTCCTCAACCTGAAACGAAACCATCATATTTAAAATTTTATTAGTCATTGACAAATTTTAGCTAAAAGGGTAATTTTTGCTTAAGAGTAAAGTTCCTGTGTTTTGGCTAATATCAATAATTGTCCTAAAGGAAGCATGCTTAGGTTTGTACGTAAGTTTATTTTCATTTACAGTTTACAATATTATTTCTTATAATATAATATACAATTATTATATAATAAACTTAATAGGAGATTTTTAAATATATTTAAATTATATTGGTTACAAAAAAAATGTAAAATGCACTAATGTACAAACTTAAATTTTCCCGAAATCAGCGAAAATAAATTCTAAAACAAGATTTTATTTTCTAAATAAAAAAATGCCATTTTGTATTCTAAACATATTTTCTAATATAAGCAGAAATACAGGTACTTTACACTTAAGCAAAATTACATATTTGATCAAACCTCGTAAAAAAACTGCTACAATTTGATATCTGATGAATGGAATTTAGGTTTAGGCCATGCAGAATTTTTTATAGGGTAGTACTTTTTTTCATAAAATTAATAAAAAAATAGTTTTTCATATGACACCAACTTACGTAGAAACACTGTGGATTTTAAAAAAGTTTACTACGTTAAGGAAAAGGTAATGAATTTTATGAAAAAAGGGTTTTAAATATGAATCAAAAACCCAAACCCAAGAAAAGTAAAATTATTGAGTCTATTTTTTTTATTGTTATTTATTTAAATATTACGCATTTTTACAACCTATTGCTTGTCATAAAATATTAATTTAATAAAAAATGCCCAAGAGATCAAAATACCAAGCAGTCGCTCATCAGCCTAAATAGATAATGGGGTTATACTCAACCCGGTTAATCAGCTGTAGGGTATAAAAAGCTGTTTAGACTATAATTAGGAAAATATCTTTTAGAATTAGGTTGCGAATAATTAGGTATTACCGACGTTATAACTTTGTCAGTAGGTTACCTTATTCTTTAAATAAATAATATTTTTAAATTAGTTTGTTTTTGCCACTGTGTCTGAAATTCTAAAATATGTACCTAACGAATACGAAAATGCAATGATAAAGAAGGGGCGCACACTGATAAATTTAAGACATCCTAGAGATATCACAAATTTAGTATGTTTAAACATGGGTATTTTGCCAAACATGCATGATTAATATTAAAATTAATATAAAGTATATCATCGTTTAACTTGACACCAGTTATCTATATACAGGCTGTCCATTTAAAAACGAAAAATGCAGCCTTTAGATTAAAATATGTGCAAATTTAATGGAAGGTACCGAAGCAATAATGATTGCCAAAACTAGAACACCCCCTCATGAAGTCTCTTTATACATATAAACCAATATCATTATTGCCTATTATGTCAGAATTGTTTGAAAAATTTCTTCTTAAAAAAAATAACCTTATTATTCAAGATTTAAACTTTATTCCAACACATCAATTTGGGTTTAAAAGCAAACATTCCACTATGGTAAATGCTACACTAGGCTGGAGAGCACATGTTAAAAAAAGGGAAGAACTTGGTATATAATACAAGAAAATGTATTGGCTGATAGAAAGAAACTTTAGTTTGTCTTTACACAATAAGCCTATACTGGAAAAGCAAATAATAAGACCTGTTTGGTCCTATGGTTGCCAACTCTGGACTGTACCGGGTGATCACGCATAATGCCCGCCCCCTTTTTGGGCAACAGCACGCGGTGTTCTGCTTGGGGGTGAACGAGCCCCCTTTAACTATTTATTTTTTACAACAAATTTTTTTAAACTATATAAATGTAGGGTTTTTAATAGTTTTTGCGGGGCTGTAAAATGTTTTTAAAATTTAATAATATAGAGAGTAGATTTTTTTAAATGGGACACCCTATATTATATTTAACCATTAAAAAGGTCTTTTATAAAGCTTCACGAAAATACATAGTTTGATATATCTATCTTTATTAGCTTCGGAAATTTGGCCATCTAAATCTGGATGTAATTTTCATTACATCTACAGTCCAGGTTAGTGGCCGTAGGTAGGTAAAATATAAATTATATCTACAATTTTTTTAGATTTAGGTGGTCATATTTCGAAAACTATTAAAGATAAATATATTAAATGTAGTATCAGACATTATGCGTGTTCACCCGGTACCAAAACAAGGAAGATCGAGATAATCCAGAGATTCCAGAATAAAATATTAAGAAACATCGTAGATGCTTCTTGGTTTGTGAGAAACAGTGATGGGCATGGAAACTGTGGACAAGATCATTAAGAAGGTAGCAAAACGTCATGATTACCGACTTCATAATCATGTAAATATCGAGGCTATCCAGCCCCTTGATAACACTGACCATGCCTACCGGGTGGTACAAGTGGTACAAGGCACCAGGGCGCAACGCTGCAGGGGCGGAAAATTGTTAAATATAGGCCAAAAGGTTAGAATGAAAGGAAGCTATTTAAAAAGTGGTGATATTTGGAGATGGGAAAAGCAGTATTCTGAAGCGAGGACCTTTTTTTGTTTTCTCTCATCATAAATATTAAAGAGGACTCAGTTTTGGTGAGTGGATTAAATTTTATATACCTCTTTACACATTTTCTTTTAGGGACGGCAAATAATTTTTACACCACGGCGCAAGATACCCTAGGAACGGCCCTGGACCTAGTAAGAAGACTTAAGCGGAGCGGTTAGAGTTGGTTTAAGTGTTTTAATTTTTTGAGTTATTTTAATCTGACTTGACGTGTACCCAAATATATAACATCTATAAGCAGGACTGCTCAAAATTAGCTCTGTTTCTTTTTAAAATGGCCACCCTGTATATAAAAATAAATCCATATTTTCTTGGCCACACTATAACCTTAGAAAAAAATTTCTTATTTTATTCGTCATTTTATTTAAGTTTTTTTATTCTGTAGATGGTTCTTTTATAGATAAAAATAAAAAATGTTGCGGGAAAAATTTTTAACTTTAAAAAACTAAATTATTATTTCGATTGTTTGTGTGTTTCACACATGGACTAAAGTCAAATTTTCTTGCTAACCGTATTCGTCTCAGTGGTTCAAACCGTACTAGACAATGACGATATAAATATGAGAATCAAGGAAATGTAGGTTATCAAACCGTTGCATCACAGCCCAATTAACTTTTAGGTTATGATTATGATTTTTATTTTTAGGGTTAATATGTACATTAGTTTACATCAAGTATAATTTTTTCTTGCCATACACAGCCACGTAAAAGTTTACATAAGAATGACCGAAACAAAGTTTTTAATGAGTTCGTTGCATACGCCTGTCCGACAAAGATAAATATATTGTTCTTAAACCATTTTCGAGATGTTTCAAACACGGTTTTATGACGTCACCGTTTAACAAGAAAATTAAACGTTTTTAAAATTGAACCGTATTACCATCAAAAAATGGCTTAGAGGGCTGTGATTTCGTAAAAATCAAACACTGTCAACGGGTTAAGTAAACATATACCAGATTATTTTAAAATTATTTAAAATTGTGTCAGTTTTTTAATACGCGCAAAATAAGGCATACAGGTTGAAAAAAGGGATTGCGTCGGAAAAATTAGAATTTTTCAGGACCCTTTGCACACTTTTACGCAAAACTGTGCCCTATTTCAATACCAAATTTTTAAAGGGTCTGCCCAAGAAAGTAAAACATTTTTACGAGGGGCGATTGGAATATGGTGTGTTTTGGTAACCTTAATTCTCGTGTAATTATATTTAAAATAATTTGTATTTAAAATAATAATTTATATACAAAATGTTTATAAGTTTAATATATTAGATTCTTTAATACAATATACAGGGTATTACTGGAATTTTAATACAATATACAAAAATGTTTACAAATACGTAATAGATAATAGAAAATAAATAATTAAACACTTTAAGCAAAAAAATAAGGATTTTTTCCTGTTAAAATTTAATATACATGATGTTTTAAGTAACTCTGGATTGCAATTAAATGTAAAACAGGAGAATCCTGTTTTTTTTTCGTTTCATTTTCAAATTTATTATACAGAATGTATGAAACGGTAAATAAGTTTTACTTTTTAATTTATTATACAGGGCATTACAAAAAATCAACAAAAAGTTGTAAATACACCATTGTATTTTATACAGAGACTATAAAAAGTATGTATTGATAAGGAAAATAAGGCGTTTTTAGTCCCGTTTTAAATAATTCTGCTTGAAACTTTTAGAAATAATATGTTTGATACAATACTGTGGTATTATATAGCAATTATACGTGAAGTACTTAAATCTTTAAAGAGGATAGATTTTTTATAGATACAGGGTATTACAAAAAACTGTTTTTTGTAATACCCTGTTATGTGTGTTACCATAATACAGGGTTTTTTATTTTCTTTAATATTTAAAATAAAACAAGGAGTTAAAAGTGTTTTTTGCATTTTTTTATATATAAAATCTATGTTCATCTGGTTTTATACATAATATAAAATAAGTCTCTTTCGACACTGTAAATATAAAGTTTAATACAGTGTACCTATAAAATTTGGCGCTTCATATACACTTTACAGGGTATACAGAAATCAATGAAAATTTAAAAAATAACAAACATTTTTTAAGGTTTTAATAAAAAACTTAAAATAACCCAAGATAAAGACATTATAAAAATACGTTATTTTGGTTTATAAAATTTGTTGTTCTAAGTAGTTTTAAAATATTTACAATTAGTTTCTAAAAAATATCGTAATCATCTCGAAAAAATCTGCAAAATTTTTATTTAAACAAAATAAAGCTTTTAAAACTTTTAATCAAAAGATTAAATACTTATTTTTGACAAAAAAAAATACAAGAGGTATAAACGATAATACAATTTAAACCTAAAATTTTAATCCAGAACGGTAACATTTTTAAAACCTATTTTTAGTTTTAATTGCATTCAATCGGCCGTCCCTAAATTGTTTGACTGTCTTGTGACATCAGTACTATCATGGGAATGTAAGCGTATTGTCGTTCATCAGCAGCATGGCTTTTGTGATGGTAGGTCAACAGTTACGAATCTATTGACCTATCAGGATTATCTCTTGAATGCCTTTGAGAATAAACTTCAGGTCGACAGTATTTATACGGATTTTTCGAAGGCGTTTGATAGGGTAAATCATGCGCTGCTGGTGGCCAAGCTTGCATCGTGGGGTTTTGGGCCAAACATTCTTAAGTGGATACTTAGCTTCCTCACAGGAAGGACACACAGGGTAAGGATTAATAATTATGTTTCCAAAGACATTGTCGTTTCTTCTGGAGTTCCGCAGGGCTCGCACTGCGGTCCTCTTTTTTCCTTCTTTTTATTAATGATATTGTGGGCTTTATTAATCACTCAGAAACACTTATGTACGCTGATGATCTAAAATTGTTCAAATCAATAAAAATCAGTTGATGATTGTATTATGCTTCAAAATGATATCGATGGCTTATTGCTTTGGTCAAAATTGAATGGTCTTGGTCTAAATATAGACAAATGCCATAGTATATCTTTCTATAGAACTAATCGATATACACATTTTGACTATAATATTAGTAATAGTGTTCTGGTAAGAGTTAATGAAATTAAGGACCTTGGAGTATTCATAGACAGATCTCTAACATTTGTTACTCATATATACTCCATTACACAGAAAGGCTATAAGAATCTTGGTTTAATATCCAGAAACAGTAAAGATTTTACCTGTGAGACATTTAAATTGCTTTTTGTGCTTATGTGAGATCTGGTCTAGAGTATGCTAGTGTGGTCTGGTCACCATTTTACCAGGTACACATAGATGGTATTGAGGGTGTACAGAACAGGTTTCTGCGTTCTTGTGCCTATAAAATGAATATTCATTTTTTAGGTTACCACATTGATTATGAATACATTCGCAGTACTTTAAATATTACTTCCTTACAGTCAAGACGCTTTTATTTGGATATGTGCTTCTTGTATTCCCTTTTAGTAGGTGACATAGATTGCGAATATCTCTTATCAAAATTAAATTTTAATACACGTCATCGAACACGTAGCAGGGAACTTTTCTGTATACCTTTTCATGCTACCAACTATGGCATGCATTGTCCTTTAACGACACTACAACGTAACTTTAATATGAACGATTTTAGTATCCATTATTCAAAATCTAGATTTAAAACTGAAGTTAAGCGCGTATTAAAGTAATGGATAATTAATGTTGTGTTCTTGTTTTTTCTATAATATGATATTGCTTGTTATATTTTTAGGGTGATAATTTATAGTGACTTTTGTTAGGGTTGTAATTTAGAATGTATTTTTGTATTATATTAGCATTATTTATGTACTAAATTTAGTTTAGGTATTAATAAATTTTTGTAAATTTCTGTATTTATAAATGGAGCTATTCCGTAAATAAATAAATAAACTACAACCAACATTACTTAAACATCGATCTGTTTTGTACAAGCCTAAGTTCCTTAAAGAGAAAATCGCAGCTCCGCGTTTTGTAATACAGTGTCACGTCCGTTTTTCACACATTTGTAAATTTTGATTTGTTTACTGTACATTTTGTTTTAGTTTCTTGTTTTTTAAATCTAATTTGTATATTATGTATATTTATGTCCTTTTTCATTGTAAAACACATTGTCTTTTAAATTAATTTAGTCTGTAAGTTTCGTTGTACCATTTAGATTATGTTTCTGTAGAGTACATGATGTCATAAATAAATGAATAAATGAAAATGAATGAATAAATCTCCTGACAAGTCTTTTATAACCCCAGAATATAAAGTGAATACCTTTACCTCCCAAAAAATGGCAGTGCTTTGAAAATCACCTGAATAGCTGATTGGAAGCCCCATCTCCAAAACTAATAAGGGTAGATATATCTAATGTGGTATTTTCTTAAAGGTATTTTAGATATCTTTTTAATGGTGATATAATATACTGGATGCGTCTTTAACTAAATCTATACATTTTGTCCTACCCTGTATAGTATCACCAATATTACCTTTAAATAAATCCTTAAAAGAGCTTTAAGAAAATATCACATTAAGTGATCTAACTTTATTAGATTCGGAAATATGATTATCTGAATGAGATATTCAGGTAATTTTCAAAGTACCGCCATCGCCATTTTGTAGTAGGTAAAGGTATTGACTTTATCATCTTGGGTTATAAAGTACTCGTCAGGAGCTATAAAATAATGTGCCACAAGACCCCCTTTCCATTAAATTTTTCTTTTCAAAATGGCTCCCAGTCAGTTTGACATTTATATCTGTCAGTTCCTATCTAAAATTTAGTTTATGCTGTCTGACTAAAGTGCTCAAATTTTCATGAAAAAATACCAAACAATTCAAAAGTTAGGAGGGGAGTCCTGAATTTAGACAAGCACTGTAGGTTCTGGTAAATATTAGGTATCCATAGGACTTTCATTTTATCGAGGAAATTTTGCAAGAAATTGTTAAATAGTCAATTCAGTCAATATATGAAGGTACATAATTATTTACAATAAACCGGACGCATCGCCGATTTTAATGAAATTTGGTATACGGGGGTTTTGGGGCGCTAATTACGAATCTAAAAGAATTTTTAGTCGGACACGTTTCGTTCTCGAGATATTCATCATTAGACTTGATAACCTAAACTAATCTGAATTCACTATTTCTCCCCTTCTTTTGCACCCAATTCTTGATTGAAAGCTGGTACTCAATATTTGACTTGCACCTCCAAAAACTACATTTTTCTATTTATTTTACCCGTTTTTCCCTAAAATTGTAAAGCCTTACTTTCGTAGCCTTGGCGACGCCAAAAAGCAAAAGAAGGGGGAAATAGTTAGTTTTAGTTATCAAGTCTGATGATGAATATCTTGAGAAAGAATCGTGCCTGACTAAAAATTCTTTTAGATTCGTAATCAGCGCCCCAAAAACCCCCGTATACCAAATTTAATAAAAATCGGCGATGCGCCCGGTTTGTAAATAATTCCATTAAATTCCATTAATTCCATTTTAGCACTTTTTGGGTAATCAACTTATTTCACTTTAGACTTTATTATAGATAATAACAGACTGATGAAAAGAATATACTTTTGTCACCAATTATATTTATTTATTTATTACAAAATTTACGGGTAACCCCATTTTACAAAAGTTAACAATATAAACATAATAAATTATATTCGTTTAATTAGCTGTAAATACCTCATTAAAATAATGCTATAATATTATAATTCTCTGTGGAAAATATTCAAATTGTATGATTTCAAATTATGACGACAACAAAATCTAAACAAAACTGGTGTTGTACAGTGTTGGCAAGTATTTTTGACCTAAATAGATCCTTTTAGTACTTGATATTGGTAGAAGAGCCCAAGAGGGGATTTCGGGATTTACTACAGCGCGGCAGATTAATATACTGGAGGATACCTTGTACCCGGTTAAGTACCTCCATAGTTCCTCCACCAAATATAAGCTCCGTATACAGGGTCGATCATAAAAACAAAAATATATTCATCAGAAATTGTCGAGCGCGTCAGATTAAGATAGGGTGAGTTAATTACATACTAAAATGTGTATATTCCACTAATCTGATAATTTGAGAGTGACGTAAACAGAGAGCTACGACAAAAACGCCAGATTAGCATTTTCGAACGTGGTTATTTTTTAATTTTAAAGAAAACAATTTAGGGATACCTAAAAATATATATTATATAGCTTAGTGACTTAAAGGTCCGATACTTCGGTTTTTGAGTAGAAGCAAATGCTTTATACAGTGAATAAAGTATGTCAACATTAGTAGATTTTTGAACAGACCCACCTCAAAAGTCCTGCTGGCACCCCCACCCCCCTCAAAGTTGGTTAAGGGATTGATATAGTTTTTTCTAATATCTTCTAAACGGTAAATGATAAAAAACTGATTTTAGTGTCGTTAGATAGAGCACAAAATTCTGCAAAATAGTAATAATTAAAATTGTATTTTTGTTTATTACGTAAGAATCTCAATATAGAAAAAGTTGGAGGGAGCATCCACGAGGCATTTTTTACGATATATCTTCCAAACCGTCTACCAAACAAAAAAATATAAGACACAAAAATTAAGGCCAAACTTTTCCCTATCGAATGGTGTATAACACTATACTATTTTCATTTAAATTAAAGCTACCAGTGGCGTACAAAAGTAGCACTACACCAGTATAGTAGGTAGTTAAAAATTGAAATTTTTAATGTCATACTTTTATTTTATTTTTTCAGAATATTTGTCACTTTAGTTATATTAATTGGTAATATTACCTTATTGCGCATAATAGTAATATTAAAAATAATATTTTGTTTTTTGGTAAGACTCTACAACAAAAAAAAGTCGAAGGGAGTATCCATACGGCACTTTTTACCATATATCTTTCAAACCATTAACAAAAAAAAATAAACAACATAAACGACAGACTACAAAGTTATCATCTTTTAAAAATAAAGCTACCAGTGGCGTACCAAATTAGTACTACACCAATAAAGTACCTAGAAATCGAAATATTTAATGTTATTCTTAAATTTTAAAAGATTATTTTTCACTTTAGATTTATTAATTAATAATACAATACATTTTTACCAGTACCAAACTCAATCCACACGTCTTGATTTTGATTTTTGTACTGGTAAAAAAAATTTCCGTGTAATATGATTATTTATTATTACTAGTATGCAGAATTAGAAATAATTATAAATTAATAAAACTAAAGTAAAAAATATTTAAAAAAAATTAAAAGTATAACATTAAAAATTTACATTTTTAGGTACTATACTGGTGTAGTGCTACTTTTGTACGCCACTGGTAGCTTTTTTTTAAAAGATAATAGTATAATGTTATACTCCATTCGTTAGGAAAACTTTGGCCTTTATTTTTGGAATTCTATATTTTTTTTATTTGGTGGATGGTTTGGAAGATATATCGTAAAAAGTGCCGTGTAGATGCTCCCTTCAACATTTTTTTTGTTGTAGAATTTTACTAAATCAACAAAAATACAATTTCTAGTGTTACTATAAGCTAATATTACCAACTAAAGTGAGAAATATTCTGAAAAAATAAAATAAAAGTATAATATTAAAAATTTCTATTTTTAACTACCTACTATACTGGTGTAGTGCTACTTTTGTACGCCACTGGTAGCTTTAATTTAAAAGAAAATAGTATAGTGTTATACACCATTCGATAGGAAAAACTTTGGCCTTAATTTTTGTGTCTTATATTTTTTTGTTTGGTAGACGGTTTGGAAGATATATCGTAAAAATGCCTTGTGGATGCTCCCCTCCAACTTTTTCTATATTGGAGATTCTTACGTAATAAACAAAAATACAATTTTAATTATTACTATTTTGCAGAATTTTGTGCTCTATCTAACGACACTAAAATCAGTTTTTATCATTTACCGTTTAGAAGATATTAGAAAAAAACTATATCAATCCCTTAACCAACTTTGAGGGGGGTGGGGGTGCCAGCAGGACTTTTGAGGTGGGTCTGTTCAAAAATCTACTAATGTTGACATACTTTATTCACTGTATAAAGCATTTGCTTCTACTCAAAAACCGAAGTATCGGGCCATTTTTGAACAATAAGTCACTAAGCTAATACAATACAACCCGAACGATTTCCACAAGCCGAAATAATAAAGGTATTTTTACACATATTTATATAAAGTCTATAGCCTCTTTCCTCACCGATAAAAGGTATACATTATATAACATTTTTTCATTTTATCATCTAAGCTTTGCATGAATAATTAATAGTTTAAAAAACTAAAAAACACGCTTTTATATGCAACCGAACTAAAAATTAGAAAATAATTTTTCATTAAAAAAATATTGTCATTTCATAGTAAAAAGCGTGGGGTGCATTTTACTATTTTTTCATAACTTTTCCATCATAGATATTTGCAAATATAATAATTATAACATTTAATATATTTATCACCCCACGCTTTTTACTATGAAATGACAATATTTTTTTAATGAAAAATTATTTTCTAATTTTTAGTTCGGTTGCATATAAAAGCGTGTTTTTAGTTTTTTAAACTATTAATTATTTTTCATTTTTAGTTTCTGCTACTCTTGACAAAATGGCGAAAAAATTTTTTAATGAACAAGAGTGGCAAATTTTAAAATTTTTCCAACAGATTGCAACTCACTAAAAAATTTCTTCTTCATTAAGTAGCAAAGTTTGAAATTTTGCCAACAGATGGCAATCCAGGCAATGTTTGGACCGTTGCCAATATATTGCAACCCACTAAAAAATTTCTTCTTCATTTAATAGCAAAGTTTGAAATGTTGCCAACAGATGGCAACCTAGGTGTTGTTTTATAATATAATGGAATTTTTTTCCTGGCGATCAAAAAAGATAACGGGATACTGTTTGCAGATTATTGCATTGTCATGTTTCCTTAATACGTGTGCAAAGTTTCAAAGAAATCGAATAGCTGGAAGTTGGTTAAAATTAGGCTCAAAGATTCCGTTACATAGCCAGATAGTTACAACCCAAGTTAATAAAAAGCGTGTTAACGGCATTTATTAACTGTTATTGTTCATAAAATTGAACACCAATGGTGCAACTAACCCTATATTTTTATTGTTCATAAAAATTGAACACCAATGGTGCAACTAACCAAATTGTGTAAAAACTAAAAAATTTCTTCTTCATTTAATAGCAAAGTTTGAAATGTTGCCAACAGATGGCATCCTAGGTGTTGTTTTTATAATATAATGGAATTTTTTTCCTGGCGATCCAAAAAAGATAACGGGATACTGTTTGCAGATTATTGCATTGTCATGTTTCCTTAATACGTGTGCAAAGTTTCAAAGAAATCGAATAGCTGGAAGTTGGTTAAAATTAGGCTCAAAGATTCCGTTACATAGCCAGCCAGATTGATAGATTGATAGATAGATAGATAGTTACAACCCAAGTTAATAAAAGCGTGTTAAAAATAGGTCTCTATGACGCACGAGTAAATCCCCATTTAGCATCGTGGGCTCCCCTACTATATTACTCGAATATTCTTTACCCAAGATGAATTAAAAGTGGTGGTCAGGTAGTTCTGGTTGGTTAGGTCATTTTTATTTTAATTTTTAAATCATGCCTGCGATTATTACACACTTTTTAAAATGGGGCAAAAAGGAGTCTTTCCCGATTTTATAAAAAACATGTATTATTGGCAAAATTATACACACATTTTTAATCAAACGAGTAATAATAGGGAGTCTTAGAATCAAAATGTATACAAAATCCTTACTTTGTTTAACTTTTTTAATTAAAAAAGCAGTTCATCCAACGATTTTTTTTATTTAAAACTGTTTAATAAATAAACACTCTTACTTGGAACCTTTAAAAACACGAAATTCTTGGATACCTAATCTTTACCAGACCCATATTTATATTTTCTAACTACACTTTTTACTTTTAATTAATCTCTGGTTTTATTGCCTAAGAATTTTGTAGTGTTTTGAGCTGAGTACATACAAAACATTAAAAAAATCAAAAACCCATGAAAAACCTCCAAATGTACACCAACAAGGGGTTTGACCGCTAGCCTTAAAAAAAAAGACATGAAATCAGCTGATGCCTAAAAAACCCCATAACTTAAAAACCCAGAGTACAAACCCACAGATAAGGAACCGCCTTATATTAGTAACAGTAACGTAGAAATTAAGCTAATGCTTAAATTAATAAAGTTACAAAAATCTCAGGTGTCATATTCAATGAGGAACGCTATAAAAGAGTGTTTAATTTTATTAAAAGAACAGCTTTTAATAGTTTTACTGCATATGCATAAGGACCCGCGTTTATTGATTAAACTGTAACAAAACTGACAGTATTTTAAATATAATAAATTTAAATTTTGATTACACTTATAAAAATTAAATGTAGGTAATGACTCATGGCACATTTAATACTTGAGTAATATAAAAAAGTGTCTAAGTGCCAAAAAATGGCTTTAAATAAAGCCACGGTTTCCTAGGACAGTCGGTCGACGGAAACCGACGTGATTTACATTCGCCCAAATTAAATAAACAAAGTAGTAATACCGGCACTTTGGCCAGACAGACGCCGCCGACGCCCGTCGCGACGCCACGAGGAATCTTATGTGACGCCTATTTTAGGGTACTGCGCATGCGTCAAATCTCTGACGTCATATTTAGGAATCTTGTGTGACACATTATTTAGGGCGTGGTCAATCTGCACTGTCACCTGTCATATGTCAAAAATCACGTGACCTTGAAAATGGCGTCTGTCAGCTGTCACCTGTCATATTTCGTGAACCACGTGGTGTCTGCTTACGTGTATGAGATGTATCGTAGGGTCTTACGCATGCGTTAAAAATGACGCCTGCCAGCTGTCACCTGTCATATCTCGCAAACCACGTGGTGTCTGCTTACGTGTATGAAATGTATCTTAAAGCCTTACGCATGCGTTAAAAACGGCGCCTGTCACCTGTCATATCTCGCAAACCTGTGATTTTTTCCTGACCAATAGGTCCTAACCAAAAATTATTTGGCCAATAGGAGTGTAAATATGGCGGATTATGAAGATATACGCCGAGCGCCACGTGCAGAGGTAGCGCTCCACGCCTTATGACATAGGATCTTGGACATGCCATTTAAAAACATGTAAATTTTGTAGTCAAACATGGACAAAGAAGTAACCTATGGACAATTAAGTATATATTGGACAAAATCCATAGCGTTTATATGGGAATTTTGTTAAAGATAATGGACTAAGTCTGATATGGACAGGGGAAATTTCGGCAAGAAAACAATATATTTATTTTAACGTACATTATTTATTCTACTAATTCTTAAATTACAAGAGACTAATAAGTTTTACAATTGATTCTCTTTGTAATTCAGCTTTTTATTTAGTCCTAACTCTAACAGTTGTTTAGTTAGTCGTTGCTTTTCAGTTTGTTTTTCTTTGTATATTTTCCTGAAGGAAAGCCCTTTTTCTGTTTTGTAAAATTCTCTTCGTTTTTCATTAGCTTGTTGCCTTTTTCTAACGCCTTCATCGCCTCTGGCACAACGGCAAGTGGATTTTTCATGAAGTTCGTAGGGTGATGTGTATTTTGAAATATCTGAAACTCCATTTGAAGCAATTATTGATATTTCATCTCAACAGCGCCACATCGTTTTCCTCGTGAATGTAACCAATCTTCGTTAAAACATTTTCTAGAGTAATGAGCATGAGGAGTTCCTTGCAAACCATCGAGATCTCGTCTTAGAGGTTTCTGACCATCTGCACAAGGAATGTATCGTAGTACGCCGATTGCATGATCCAAACACAAAATTTTCTTAAATGTTGTTTTGGAATGAAGTCTTTTTCCAAGTCTTTGTAGTCGTTTTTTCAATGCTAAGACTGTTTTTCCATTCGTAAAGTGAATTAAGGCATGAATATGCTCATGCGCGGTACTTCCATCATCAACTACAAGATGACATCGACACAATGAATAAATAAATATGATAGCAAAATAAACAGCTGAACAGCCCTGTATTTCCAAAATACAGCCCTGTATTTTTGGAAATACAGGGCTGTATTTAGAAAAACGGTGCCCTATTTTAGAAAAACGGTGCCGTATTTTATAAAACGGTGCCGTATTTTTATGAAACGGTGCCGTATTTGGAAAATACAGGGCTGTTCAGCTGTTTATTTTGCTGTTCATATTTAATTGTGTTAATGTTTAGACTTTTGCGCAGGCGTCATAATTGTAAATACATATATTAGATAAGTCCAGAGAGACTTGGTCAGTCTGTCGTAGACATTCAAAGTGAAACATTGTGCTTAGCTTAAAAATCATTAAATCTTGTTTTAAAAAATACGGCACCGTTTTTTAAAATACGGCAACGTTTTAAAAATACGGCCCCGTTCTAAAGTACGTAGTAAATCCTTTGTCTCCAAGTAAAGTTGCACGAAGATTTCGAGCAATGCAATCAAGAATGGTATCATTTACTACTCAACGAAGGTGATCTTGGCCTAATGATAGTCTTGCCTGGAGCTAAAATGGTATGCACTGTGTCGATGTCATCTTGTAGCTGATGATGGAAGTACCGCGCATGGTAATTAGTTCATGTCATTACTTCACGATG
>JACEGR010008273.1:0-38905 GCA_014170235.1 Listronotus bonariensis
AAGTTACCAGTGACGGACAATTAATTTGAATGGCCCTGTATACTAAACTGATTTTACAACATAAAGAGCTTTTAGTTTCAGGTAAAATGTGTAATAATCTAAACTGAACAGGTTCATAATATGAAATAATGACGTTATGCGGTGTAATTATGTATCCAGTAAGTGAATTCCACACGGAAATGCGACGCACTAATTGTGCACTGAACACAATTTTGGTGCAATCCCTGACTATTTTATTCACCCATGCACTGCAAATGTGGACCTTTTTTTCAAGTGGTTGACTACTTTAAATAAATATTTAAATTGGCACCATTCTATACAGTGTGTTCCATTAGGTGTGCAACAAATATAAAACTTTTTTCCATGGCGGAAAAAAATTACAATTTATCTCTGTTGGCAGGTCTAAAATGTGACTTTTTATAAAATTACTTATATGTCCACGGAAAAAAATGAGTAGTTTGAGTAATTGTCCAGAAAGTTGCGGAAACTTCGATTTCGACCAAATTTGGTATACAGGGTTTTTTGAGCGCTGATCACAAATCTGAAAAAACATATAGGAGACATTTCTTTTTGGGGTATTTATCATTAAAGTTTAAAACAACTCTCATCACTTTATTCTGTTCCTCCTCTTTTTTGAACAAGATTTTTAATATAACACTAAATAGCACATATTATCTTATTAAACATTAAAACACCTTTTTATAACCTGTATATTTTATTGAACTTATGCCTTTTTTCTATTAATTTAAAAGCTTTATTTTAAATTAAGTTGCCCTGTATGCAACCATGCATACACAAAAGTGTATGCATGGTTGCTGCGTTTAGAAGTAAAAAATGTAAAATTTAATAGAAAAAAACGTGTAAAATAAAAAAATAAAAATTTTAATACTGTTTATAAAATATTGTGTGCCAATTTGGTATTATATAATAAATATTGTGCAAAAGAAGAGGGAATATAGTAAAAATATGGTAAATTTGAATTTCAATTTTGATAATTATTATCTCCTGTTTCCTACTGACAAATCTCTCCTTTCTGCTCCTACCTTGATGAAACCATCATGATGGTATTTTAGCGATTCCTTTCTATTAATTTTGACCAATCGGTATCAAGAACTGGTATGTCAAATTTACACTTTAAGTGGATTTAAACTCTAAGTGGAAAAATTACTTAACAACTGTCAACTTAAAATCGAAAAAATATTATGCAAGTTTAATAAGTTGCAAATTATATTGTCCTTATTGTTTGAATTAAGAAAATGTGTGCTTGTGCATTGAATTTTTCTGTAAAACAATTGAGTAAATTTTAGAAACAGTAACTACAGTTTCTACGAAAAAATCAATAAAACAATCCTTTAACTACTCCCCTTATTCATTGTACAGCAAACCTACGCACAGAAAAATTTTAGTCATTAAAAAATCCGCAATTTTTCATTATTATTTTTTTAATCTCCAGTATTTTAGAAAAAAAGGGTGAAAAATATGAAATTGATAATAATAGTTTTTCGCTTTAAGCTTAAATTTTTCTGAAATTAAGCCTTTAAAATTGGTCACACTTCTTGGATGTATAATTATTACCTGTATAAAGAGAACTGCAAAAGGGTAAACGTCAATTTTAATTAGGAGGTTATTAGAAGCTTGTCTTATTTGATTTCTTCATAAAAAAATTAAATACCGACCTTATGTTTTGATTTTTTTATTAAAATGCATATGTTTCGACTAATTCGCAAAAACCTCATTTTAAACGTCCTTTTCTTTGTCGATAAATCATTACTTTTAATCGGGAATAACTTGAAAATTATTAGCTTTACAAAAAGACATAGAAAACATTATTTGTTTTAAATTCTTTTTAAATCAATTTCTGTTGTTAAAATGTAATAAGAAATCTCTACCACCTAGGGCGGGTAGCAACCACCCCCAGAGAATTAGCGCCTTTGGTTCAATATAGGTTTTGTACCTTGGGCTTTTTTATCTTCTGTTAAAATTTTAAGTCGGTCCATGCAGGACCAAAAAATTGTCAGGTGAAATGCTTCACTTCCTGTACTACAAGCAACCACCTTTTACACAACAAATATATTGCCGGCAGAATTTTCCCTCTTATGATATGGTGCATTTCTTTAATGTCCCCTACCTCTTTTATTTTTAGAATGAATGAATTTAAAAAGGTAAAACTTGGAGATATGAAATTAACGCATAAATACTATATTTTAGAGTAAAATTAACAAATGAAAATTTCAATATGGCGGCTGGGCGTCATCTTGGGGACAAAATTAAATTGAAAGGGGGGTCTTGTGACACATTATTTTAAAGCTCCTGTCGAGTATTTTATAACCCTGAAATATAAAGTCAAAAACTTACAGGATGCTTTATTAAGAAAAATATATACTTTTTTCTACCCTGTATATTATCACCAATATCGCCACTAAAAAATATTTTAAAGAGCTTTAGGGAAATCTTACATTTGGTAAGTACATCTAACTATGGTAGTTTCGGAAATATGCCCATCAAAATAAGGTATTTAGGTAATTTTTAAAGTACCGCCATTTTGTATTAGGTGAAGGTATTGACCTTATATTCTGGGGTTATAAGGTACTTATTAGGAGCTTTAAAATAATGTGACACAAGTCTCCCTTTCCATTAATCTTTTTTCAAGATGGCGCCCAGCCGCCATATTGAAATTTTTATCTGTCAATTTCACTCCCAAATATAGCATTTATGCATTAATGTTATATCCCAATTTTTACTTTTTAAAATAATCCGTTCAAAAAGTGAAAGGGGGATTAAAGAAATTTACTGTATACGAATATTTTATTATACAAAACCTACATTTCCTTTAAATCAAAAGTTCAATCAGACATTTTTTAAATTTATATTTTTCGAATTAACTATAAAACAGCCATACCAAGTTGTAAATTTTTAATATAAATCCGTTATATCTTAAAATTACATTGGCAGATATTAAATAATTACTTTAAATGTTTCTGTAAGAACTTATGCCTAATTGTCGTTTTACATTCCATATACGACTTATTTAAAGCGGCTTTATAAAAGTGGTGTCAATCCGTGAGTTAGTATACTTCTACCCTAGAAACAAACCATATTTGGATATTATTATTCTAGAAGTTACTGTATTACTCCGAATGTTACATTATTAATTTTTACCCTAACCCGAAATTTTATTTACGCCATAACAGATGTAGGGTATAATTGAAAAATTAACTCCTATGTTTAAAAGGGTATAGCAAATTTAAAATAAGCAAATAAACAAATATATCTTTATTGTAATAATCTATCCTTTTATCGTGAATTATAAAAATAATAATAGTTTAAAAAATATCTAGCCTTTATGAAACGTAAACATGTATTTAAAACAATTTTTTTTTGACATATTAATAAATAAAGTGGTATTAATACAGGATAATATAAACAAAGGTGATTTTTTAAAAACAAAATTGTTCTTAAGAAGCTAGGAAGAAACAAAAAAACATAATTGAAACCAAAAAATTAAAACCTGCGAAAACGTGCAGGGGTTTACAACAGAATGTTTTTATGTTATATAGTACCTACAAACTTCTCTTGTGCATTCCATTTAAATCGGAATGCATAATACAACAAAAGTGAAATGTTTTCTTCTGTAATAATGTTTTTCTTCTTTAATAAAAAGGATATTGTTGCAGTTTTCAATTTTTGTCTTTTTTTTCCTTTAACATTATGTTTTTTTTATTGCAGTCCACGTTGTTATTTTTGTTATTTACAGTGTTCAAACCTAGTCATTTAATTGCATTATTGCTGTAAATTACGTGAGCTATAAAGAATTAGCTGGTGACTGTTTGGACAATTTAAAACGAATCATTTCATAAAAGTTATTGGATTTATTTGGTTCTTATAAGTTTTTTTTTCCTTTCTTTTACCTTGAGGTGTTTTCGAGACCCTGAGCGCCATAGGTAGTAGGTGTAATTTGAAACATATAGGGTGTCCCACCGGGTAACAATATAAAGTCAGTAGGGGACATGGAACTAAAATTTTTTGACAGCTCTACCATTTCCGGTTATACCGAAGTTAATGTCAACTTCCTTATTTTAAATGGAACAACCTATATATTAATTATTTTTTAGATTCTGCCCAAAATTCTGAACATAATTTATGCGTAATGTTCTATACCTAAGTCCAACCGTTTTTGACTTATTTTAAATTTTATGTCAAAAATGACGTTAAATATATTGTAATAATATGTGTATCTATCATAAAATCGTTAGCTCTCGGTTTATTGTCTTCCTTTGCTTCGCATCGGGAGACAACAGAGCCTCCCGCTTTGATACAAAACTTTTTGTCCTTGTATAATAAATAATCATTTTTTAGTTTGTCAGAAAACTGATTTTTTTATAAATGATGCATTATGTCATTACATATAACTTTATTTTCTTAAAGACACCTTACGAAGCCTTTATGCCTTATTTAATCAAGTACTGTTCCACCTATCTAATATTTTAAAAGATTGTTTTATTGTAACTAAAAGGATATACAGGGTAGGTAAAAAAAAATCTAACACTGCTAACTGCTTAGTAACAAAGGAACCTGAATTGGAATAACATAAGAAAAAATTAAAAAAAAAACGAGTTAGTAGGAGTCAAAAATGATACTCTAAGAGAGCGTAGCGTGTCTACTTAAGTTCGCACCATATGGAAAACTTTTTGTATTAATAATTTTGCAAAAAAATTTATTTTTTATATAAATTTTTGCATGGTCTAAAACCCAAAATGCAATCATCAAATGGTAACATAAAAGTATCCCTATTTTTTTAAATATCAAAAATTATTATAAGGAAAACAGGTTTAGAAATCAAAATAACTCTTAACTATACAATCTCGTTGATTTACAAAAGTTTTTTTTATTTTTATGATACAACTCTAAAGCAAGCGGTATAAAGCAGCAGTTGGCTATGGATGTTTAGGGTAAGCCAAATTCAAGAAAGGTTTTAAAGTTTTTTTCTTACTTGGCTTGATTTCCTTTTAGCTGAAAATGTTTTTTTACTTTTATTTAATTTAATTTGTATGTATGACATTTCAGTAGCACTTTTATCACACAAAATCCTTAGTCAAATAATGACACGTTTTCCAAAACTCATCTTATTGATTTTACTTTAAAAATATTTATTAAGTTATGCTACGCAAGCTAAGTCGACGTCATTATTATTAATTTTATCTAGTACACGAAAGACTAGACCTTCATGATCCTCAACACAATGATAGTCCATTTACCAGAACATTTTATTCTGGCAAACAATAACTAATTTAGAGCTGTGCTGATATTGAGGAGCTTTACATCATTGTTAACTAACTTTAGTATTAAATCTCTCTGTTTGTAAATTATTAAATTATTGTTTCATTTTAGGTATTTGTATCAGGAAATAGCATGTTCTTGATATTTTATGCAGGTTATAAGTTATAAGATATAATAACATTGTTGATAATTAAGTGTTTTCAATAAGCATATGAATGTACCATCGTGCCCAAAAAAAATAAGTTTATTATAAAAATACAACTTCGGATACAATACAGCATACTAAAAACCTAACGACAATAAAATTAACTGAATTAAACTTATTATTTTGTTTAATTAAATGCAATAAAGCACTAAGAGTCAAAATAATTAACAAAAAATGCCTCGTTTGTCAAAACTCATAAATTATTGATTTTACTTAGAAAATATAATTTAGGTTATGTCGCAGATGGCTAATTCGATGTCATTATTATTAATTTTATCTAGTACACAAAAGATTAAGCTTTTATGATCCTCAACACAATAGCCTAATTTACACCGCGAGGACCAATTAGATTTGTGGACCAAACCCAGGGACTTATTTTTGTTAGCTTACTAGTGTTTACATCAATTATTTCTAGGTCAAATCCTCGTACCAAAATGACAGCTGAGTATATGACCAGAACCAAACCTCATTTTTATCTTTTAAAACTGTATTGGATTTAAATTCAATTTGTAAACAATAACAAAAACAGTTTTGGTAAAATATCAACAAAATTTTTAAAAAACTTAAACAAACAACAAAAATATTTAGGTTAGGACCTCTATTTGGTCAAAAAATAAAGTAACAAATTTTAATACTCAAGTGTTTACACCGTGAAAAAGTACGCGTGACGTTATTTAGACCTCAAACTAAAAATTTGGTCCTTCCTCTAAATAAGGCTAATAATAGCTCATTTACCAAAACATTTTATGGTACAAGAACCTAAAACTCAAAAAAAGATACAACCTGTCAATTCTTTGGTTCGGCATGGTTTAACTTAAAATTTTGACAGAAGGTAGGCAAAACCTATATCTAACCAAAGGTCGCCAAAACCCTGGGGGTGGTTGGCACCCTCCCAGCGCGTGGAAATTTTTATTACCTGTTACCAAAAAATCAATTAAAAAAGTGATTCTTAGCAAAAAAATTTTCATACATTTTTTCATAGCACTAATATTTTTTAAGTTATTTGCAATTAAAAATAATAGTGTTTCGACAAAAAAATCTACGCTTTAATGGGTTATTCGCGAATCACTCGAAAATGATTTATTTAGTCAAAAAAATTATGAAAAGCAAAATTGTAGGTTTTAAAAAGGCAAAGAAAATTGTTTCATTAAATTTTTTCTACGACCAATACGAACTGAGATACGAAGTGTTAATTGTTAGCTTTTTTCGTCTAATGCAAAATTTGATGGGTTTAAAGTCCAATAACGGAAAAATGATGCATTTTTAGGAAAAATTTTTCAACTCTTTTTTAAAGTACCTACATAATTAGCAAAGAAAAAGAAGTTTCTAGCATTAAAATTAAGTAAGGTATGATAAAGATAAGGTCAGTAACTAATTTTTGCTACAAAAATCAATAAAAACAACTCCCTAAAGTGACCTTTACTTTTTTACAATTTTTTTTCAACACAACAACTTCTTAATAATACATCCAAGAAGTTAAACCAATTTAGAATGCATAATTTATTATTTGTACAGGGTATTTCATTAAAGGTGCATAGGTAGCATATCTCCGTAACTAATAGTCCTAGAATATTAGGAAAAAATCCTATTTAGGAAATTGACCATAGGAAATTGCTGGAAAATATTTTCAAATTCCTAGCAGTACCGCTAGGGAGCGTAGTAGCTATATACCTATATAAAAATGCATTTTTCTTGAGAATAACCCTGTATGAGGTATAAAAAAATACCACTATTCTAATGATGCGAGTATTCTTAATCTTTTCATTTATGACTTTTTATTCTGGGGCGTAAAATAGGGGCGGTAGAAAAGGGATAAATTTTACGAATTAAAATATTTATAACTTTGGTTTTCCCTAACCAAATTCAGCAAACTAGGTTTTGTTTAAAATAGGAAGCTTTGATGATTAAGAAAAACCTAACACCGCTCATTCTGACTTCTGCTGCTCCCGCTAGAGGGCGCTATTTATCGAGATGTTTAATTTTTCCTTTAAAATTTTAAATAGAATGCCATAATTATTTATCTAAAAACCAAAATTAAATTAAATTTACTTCAAAAAATCAAAAACCGCATGTCAATATCTTTATTAGTTCAAAAGTTATTGCCAAAAGAACGCGTTTTACTAAATTGGTTATTCGTAAAAAAACAAGTAAATTTTAAAATTTATGAAATCAAGTGTGCCATGACAAACAAAAAGTGTTGTTAAAACAAAGTTATTTATAATTTAGTCATAAATGATAATAAAAAGACCTATAAAAATAATAATAGCAATTACTTAGTAACTATTTACATTAGTAAACCATTTGACAGTTATTTATGTTCTTTGTTTCCATGTAAACTTATTAATTTGTTTTAAAGTAAACTAAATTTATTTTTTGAAGCTTTTCTGTGGTATGAAAGTAAAATAATAATAATAATAAATTTCTTTATTTCAAATTACATTTACTTATAAAAAATACAAATAAACATGAAATGAAATGACGTCAATTATTTTACACAAAAATCGCATTGAAGAAATATACACAACCATAATTACAACTTACATATCTAAAAGTCATTAATACTATACGGTTCCAAGTTTATAAGCAATGTCTTTACTTTTCTTTTAAAAATTTTTTCATGCACAGAATTTTTTATTTCTCTGCTTAATTTATTGTATAACTTTATCCCCATATAGTACGGACTCTTCTCAAACAATGCCAGGGTGTGTCTAGGGTAGTTTACATCAAATCTTCGGGTATTATATGTATGATTGCTACTAGTATCAAATCTTTCTTTGTTTTTATAAAAAAACATAATATTTTCGAAAATATAAAGCCCATAAATTGTTAGTATTCCCTTTGATCTAAACACATTTCGACATGACTCTAAGAAAGGCATCTTATATATTGCTTGTAACAATCGCTTCTGTATAACAAAAATATGCTGAATGCTTGAATTAGCCCCCCAAAAATAATTCCATATCTCAACAGAGACTCAAAGTTCGCAAAATACAATGTTCTTAATGCATATTCATTAATATATTTTGAGACTATACGCAAACAATAGCAGACCCTATTAAGTTTTGCAGAAAGATTTTCAATCTGACTTGACCATTCTAGAAATTCGTCAATGTGTAAACCCAAGAATTTTGTTTTTTGCTGTAATAAATATTGAAACTGTTCTATTTCTATGAAAGCAGGTTTTTCTTTTTTATTTAATTTTGTTTAAAAAAAACATATTTGTTTTTTCCTTATTTACAAGTAACCTATTTTTTTAAACCACACATTAACTTTTAAAAATATATCGTTTGCCTCGCTAAGCACTTCAAGAATTTCTTTTCCTGTTACAAGTAAATTAGTGTCGTCTGCAAAAGATGCAAGGTCAATATTAGGATGACTTATTTCTAGATGAAGGTCATTTATAAACATGATAAATAAGATAGGGCCTAAAATACTTCCTTGAGGCACACCAACTGTATTTTTTTAAATTTCTGATTTGTAAAATATGCCCTCATTCTTAATTTCTACTCTTTGAGTTCTTTCTGTTAAATAGGATCGTAGCCATTTTAATGCGTTTCCTCTTATATCATATAAATCCAACTTTTTAATAGTAACTCCCTATCCAGGCAGTCATATGCTTTTGACAAATCCAAAAATATCCCCATCGCCAACCTTCCCTCCTCCAGATGTCTCAAGATGGCTTTCGTAAATTGAAACAATGCGGTATAAGTTGATCTTTTTTCCCAATATCCGTGCTGACTGTCTGTTGAAAGACCGCATTCTTTTTACAAATCCGACCAACCGATCACACATAACTAGTTCAAATAACTTTAAGAAACCTGGAAGAAGGCTGACTGGTCGATAGTTATCTTGTATCTCGGGATCTCTCTTTTATAGAGAGGTTTTATGACCGCTAGCTTTAATTGATTAGGAAAGACAGTTTCTCGCATAGAATTATTAATTATATAACAGACAACTTTAATGATGACTGGCATACAGAATTTAATTAGGCTGGTAGGTACCTCATCATCCCCACTGCTATGTTTATTTTTAATTTTTGTTGAAAAATGAAGGAGTTCTTTTTTCACTGACTGGTCTAAGATACATTGATTTATTATTATTTTTATTTTTGTATCCCATTTCATTTTTATCTTTATTTTTTAAAAGTTCTGGCACAATGTTTAATAAAAAGTTATTGTATTTATCTGATATATCTTTAGGATGGCCTGTCATCATTGTATTATCTGTTTTTGTCTTACCAGTAATCTCATTGTGAATAGACCACATACATTTATTCTTATTATCTGATCTACTTATTCTATCCTGATACTTTTGAGATCTAATTTTGATCAATAGACCATCATACTCCTTTTTAACAGCCTTGTATGTTTCTTTATATGTATCATCTACATTTTTTAGAGTTAGAAGTATATCCAGTTTATTCCTCAAAACTTCAATCTCTTCATTATCTTTATACAAAAGAGTTCTTTTTGTATTTTTCTATTAACTAGTTTTCTTTCGAAACTCTGACAAAAAATAAGCATAAAAGACTCCATAAATAAAGACCACTGTTTATCCTACGTTACGCCTTTCTGCACTAAAAACTTAAGACCAATCTTGGTCTTTAAGAGTTTGAATAAATCTTTTTTATTTTCTTCTGTAAAAATCTTTAATAAACTGTTTAAACTGAAACCGACTCTAGGATTTTTTTACTGATTTTGATCCATTGCATAGAAAAAATAAAAATGTATTGACATTTTCTTGCAATCAAGTAAACTGTGTGCGATCACTATCAAAACTTAAAATTTTGAAGACGAGGCTAAAGTTAGCAATCCTACAAGATTTGCTAGATTATAAATATACATATTAATGATCAAGTTCACAAACTTTAAAGCTTAAACATGTGTCATAATTCTAGTCTAAAGCTACTTAACACAATTGGAAAATTGAGCTTGCACTTTCAAGTATAATAATGCTACTTGGGTGCATAGGAAAGTTATGGTATATTATTATATGTAAGTGTATCCAACTCACTATTTCTAAAAATACAATTACAACATTTTGTGAACTAGACCAGTGAAATATGTAGAGTCAGATCTAACAAAAAAAGAACAATGTGAAGTAAATAGGTTTAAAAATGTTTTGTTAATACCCTTACTGCATACATACTGTCAGTAGGAAAAGTCTTTATACACCATTTCAAGCATCATTTACTTTGTATGTATTTTTGTGCAATATAATTAGTCAAATATCCAAATTTATAAAAATAAAATAAAAATGACAACTTTTAAACCTTTATCGTGTATATTTTTATATACAGTGAGGATTTCAAATGTAAAGGAAAGTCAGGTAGTATCTGGTTTTAAAGGTCTTTTGATTCTTTATTTATTGCGGTTTTATTTTTAAAAATCGTCCCATTCGTTTAAGAGTTACAAGTGTAAATACCTAGAGTTTAGCTCTAATTTGTACATACAGTGCGGTTTTTTAGAGTCCTCTCTTTCATAACTTTTGATAAGGACAATATATCGAAGTCGGATAAAATTAGGATAAAAGGATGTCATCTTACCTACGTTTTGGCATAAAAATAATTTCAGTCACATGGCCTACTGTCAAGGTAGCATTAGCAACTTTTGTTTACAAATGGAAAGAAGGGTGATGTAGCACTTTATTTTAAAGGCCCTCTAATTCTTTACTTACCGCATTTTTGTTTTTAAAATCGGCACAGTTTAATAAAAGGACATTTTCTTAATCTATTTTTACTTACGGTATTTTTAAATAAAATTACATATTTTTTATGAAGCACTGGGCTAGTTACAGAAAGGAATCATATGCTAATAATTAAGCTGACAATTACCCATACTAATAGATCTGGTATTTTTATCACTTGGATTTAAATAAATCCGGAATCCGTCCTCCTACGCACCTTGTAAACTTATTTAGCATAGCAAAGCAATAAGATTTTCCGCACCAAATTAAAACAGTAACAAATATTATTTCTTTGGGTCTAAAATATTGCAACTAAAATAATATTTTATGAATTCTTTAATGCTTCGCAAACCCCTAAAAACTTAATTAAGATTATGACTAAAATTATTGATTTACTAAATAAAGCCGATCTGTTCGTGTCGCCGAGATGCGACTAATCATGTACAGACTATCCACGAATGGAATTTACAAGAAGACAAATGGAGAAAAAATTCATATTCCCAAAAAAGACATGCTTGTTAAAATTTTGGCTTGAAAATATACGATTCACGAAGAGCAAATTGTAATTTTTTATACAAGATATGTAAAAACCTAAAAAACATGAATTCTGTCCAAAAGCAATAGGTACACCTTTATTTTTTATTTTTAGGCAAAATATTATTTAAAGAATTTATTTAAAATACCATTATTTATTTATATACAAAGCAGTACATTTTTAAGTATAGTGTCCGGCTTCTACATGTCCGTATAAGGTCTGGACGTCGAGTATGTATCTTAGGGATACTGCGCAAGTACTTTATATTTTAAAATTGGATTTTTTTTGTAAAACTATTTATTTAGTTTTTTGTAATATTAATTAAGTACTTTTTATCTATTTACTTACTGGTAAAATAACTGTTTGGGTTTATTTCGATTTGTAATTTTAAGAGCTATTAAACGGTAATTGTATATCATGGATAAATTCGGGTATTTTTGCAATTTTTTATTTTAACCAGCAGCGGCTGGTGATAGCCAATTTGTGGGCTAACCCGCACCATTGTTATATTTAATAATAATTCTTTTAAATTGTTCATTATTACTGTCTGTAAAATCACTTTAACTCGTTATTTGTTTACCTATGGTGCGGGTTGACCTACCAAATTGGCCATCACCAGCCGCTGCTGATTTTTACTAATTTTGATCTTTTCTTTAGAAAAAATGGCTTCAAATTAAAAATAAAAACATAGTCTAGTAAATGAAAACCAAAATTTACAAAATTTCAATCATAAAATTCTAATATTTATTTTACAAATTTTGGTGTGATATCTCACTGATACATACAACCACCTTTGTCGTATTTAAGATGCGACTAACCGAGTGTTTAATCGATTCCCAAGGTTTTGAGACCCGTCATAACATTAAATTATGTATATTTCTCTTATATGTATTTCTTTTACCGTACATTCTTAAGCATATAGGCTTATATTGTAAATTAAAAAATAAAAATAAATTACACAACCATATTTTGCGTACCAGCTAACTAACCAGAACTAATGTGGTTTATTAAAACCGTTAAAATCATTTTAAATCTGCACCGATAAACACACTTTTCCTATCGGAAAAGAAACCTTATGAGCCTACTTATGGCATATCAAATTTTTTAAAATTTAAACCTGTTTTATTCTGCGATCCACAATTAACCTAATAAGATTTATGGTTAAAAAAATAATTTATTTTTTCCTGCGCAAAATTGTACTGTAATTTAAACTCTTTTGAATCTACAATCTACAATTGTGTAACACCATAGACAACCCACATTTAGATACTCACTAACTAGTAGCAAGTTTGGGATATTTTTAGATCTGGCAGTAAGAAAATCGGTGTGTGTACGAGCATGCGTATTTAAAAGCCATGATCAAATACAATACTGGTCCAGAGGCGCGGCTCGTCCATTAGGTCATTTGGTCTATGACCCACCAAATTCATAATAAAATTTAAAAATATTAACAATTTATCCTTACAAGAAAAAAAAACAAATTTATATTTATGCAAATACTCCCTTCGCAAGAACGAATAGCTCTGGGTTATAATTTAGTATATAATATAACTAAAATGCATTAAAACCAAAAAAGGAGGCACATACTCACTTTTAGTTTAAGTTAAAAAGATATGTATAATCCTACCACGGTCAATGCCTGCAGTCAACCCTTGATACAATAAGTAGACTTTGCATAATTAGTTGCTTGCATCGCATTGCATCATATTGTTTTTCGCTTTTGCTGCCATGTGCTTTTGGAGAAGGCGCAAGGTCTTATGTAAATATGTATTAAATAGACATGTCTAACATGCATTAAAAATAAACTATATTTTGTTTTTTAATTTAGTTAGGTTAGGTTAGTTATTTACCGTGTAAAATGTTAACTAACAATGGGTTCAACTCTGCAAGAAATATTACAATGTAAAATGAGTGGTACTTTGAATCATTAAAAAACGATAAATAAAAAAGGGACATTAATTTGAAATCGTTTTGGAACTAAGGACTTAACCAGACCAGCAAAAAAGATAAAAAGGAAAAAACAGGTACTTTAAACCAATAAAAATATTCATGATATAAATATTTTAAAACTTAAATTGGACAACAAACAATTGGAAGTTTTCTAAAGTCGCAAAGATCGAAGAGAAAACGATTAAATAAACATCATTCGTCTAAGCGGTTGTAAAAAAATGGAAATTTAATTTTTTTAATGAATTATTTGTAAACCTATAAAAATAGTTTATGTGTAATATAACACGTTGTATGGCGAAGCATTTTTAATTGCTCACAAAATTTGCCCCACCTGAGAAAAATGTCACCGGCCGCGCCTGCTAGCCCACCAACCCTCACCGTATTTCCCGTGTTCGGAACGGGACAGCCAGATGAGGTAGTAATAAATTATGTCCGTTTGTCCGTTTGGCACACGCTCGTCTATACATTTTTCGCCCATGCATCGTAACTTTTATATTGCGCAAGTTATTGACAATCCATTCAGATCAGGGTGGGATCAACGGACAAATTCATTCTATTATTTTTAAATGGTTATTACAGAATAACAAAAATAATGATATAAAGTATTTAGGATTGCCAACTTAACTTTGATTAGTTTTGGTGCAAGAAATCCATTACGACCCAATCTTTCCTGAACAAAATCCGGTTGAAAATAAATCATCTAGGGAATGCATATGTACCTCCAAGGCACAAATGGCGGCTATTTTCTCTTCCTAAACTATAAGTCTTGCATTAGTAACGCCAATAAAATCTATCATGTGGCATTTATTTCTTTGGCAGAGCATTTTGACCAAGTTATTACATATGATAGTACCTTGCTGATCCCATGTATGGACTTGATACTTTGTATGTACATTTATTGATGTGATATGCTTTAAATATAGATTCTCGTTAATATTTTTTTTTTTTAATAATTAATTGACCAGAATTATTTGGATATGGAAATAATAACTAAAAAACCCCAAAAAATTATGGGATCACTTAACAAAAAAGTTCTAATAATTTAAAATCTTGTATACAAGGTATTTAATGGACCGAATATTCCATGATAATATATCTCTATAAATGTATCTAGAATATACTAACAAAAAGGATTATAAAATATGGTTTTTATTAATGTCCAATAAGTAGATGTAGTCAATATTGATAAAATTTCCAATACACTTCGCTACGACGGTTGACTATTATCATGAAAACTTTAATTATTATGGCGGTCGATAAAATAGATACATAAAACTACAAGCAAACCATTTTCAATCAAAACATCTTTTTTCTCTCCGCTAGCCCCGGATGTTTTTCTGCGTAGCCAAATGCAACAATTGGTATTCATTAACATTTGAGGCGCGTTACTAAGATTTTTTATTTTAAAATAAAAGGCTTACAATCTACACCACAAGTACATACCAAATGCTATTAGCGTAAAAGAGAAGAACAATATGGTTAAAAGTAATTTTGTAGTTTGCGAAAAAAAGTGGATTTTTGTAGTCCCCTCCCCAGAATCAAAACCTAGTCATAAATTTGTTAAAGTATTAGTTCTTTTTAACTTTTAACTATGCATTAACCCTTGTTTCACACTAAGTCGGATTTTCCGAATAAAGTGGAAAAAAAATTATACAAAACCTTTGAGTTCGTCGACTTTCCGGATTTTGGTAATTGTCTATAAAGTGAAAGCAACTCCGATTTTGATGAAATTTGGTACACAAGGGTTTTCTGGGGCGCTGATAACGAATCTGAAGGATTTTTTCAGAAACGTTTAGATCTCAAAATATTAATAATCAAAGTTGAAATTCAAACTGTCCTTAGTTTTACTATATTCCGCCTTCTTTTTGCACAAAATTCTTAAATGGAATACTAAAATATATAGTTATTTACCGTAAATTTAGCGTTATATCAGGAACTGTGTGCAAAAAAGAAAGATATAGTAAAAATAAGGATAGTTTAAATTTTAACTGATGAACGAAACGAAACGAAAAAAGTGTTTCAGATTCGTGATCAGCGCCGCAAAAAGCCTCGTAAACCAAATTCCGTTAAAAACGGAGTTGCTCTCACTTTCTAGACAATTACCCGGATTTTTACCGTGTGAAAGACTTAAGTATAGTGTCAAAAGTTTTTCAAAGTATCCTGAAAAAATCTTAAAATTTTAAACCTAAATAATAATTAATTTTTAAATTTCATTTAATTTATCTTGACAATGGTGGCAGACTTGTCACCGAATTTTTAGTTCATCATTTACTTGGTTTAAATTTTTTTGTTTTTTTGGTAGTTTAACTTATTTTCTGGCGTTTACGCAAATAATTACCAATAACTTTCCTCTATTATTACATCTTGTGAATAATATGTGAGTAAAAGTTACGAGTACATAATTATTATTATTTGTTTTAATAGGTTTTATTTTTTTAATTATTATTTAATGAGATCAAATAAACTATAAATATCACAAGTTCCATGAAAACTGATTAATTAAAAATGTGTCGCAGCCGACGCGACGTACAACCGTTGATTGGTGATGTTTGTTTACTTGTTAAAATGCGGTGCGGGGTATGTGGTCGGGGACGGAGCGGTGATATTATGTCGCCTACAGCATTTGATTACAACTGTACATTACAACCGAGACACGGATGTGTTACGGTCCAGGTCTCGGTGTGGTTATATGTGTCCAAACCTTCAAACTATGTTACCTTATTTGTAAAGGTTTATTTTACGATCAGATGTAATTTAAATCGTGGTATAATTGACTCATATTGCTACCAGTTTGATTAAATTCAAAACCGTTTGCACCGCACCCCCTACATTTCACCCTAGATACGCACATGAGCTCGGTTATGTGTGGTCCGGGTAGTTGATAAAAAACAGTACGATTCCAATTGATCTGTATTCTTAATCGCACTTAAACACAACTTAATATCTAGTTAATAGTTCGTCTGATATTCCATTTAAACATTAATATCGTCACAACACATCATAGAAAAGATGATTTTAAATGTATATTTGTGCTTATTTCAAACAGGTTTAATGAAACAAAATAATTTGCGTTAAGTAGATTAATCAATGTATAAACCAAATATAGCTATCTACTACATATATATCTACTTATCTACGTATTAGTAGTGGCTGGCAAACTAAAGAAACATGAGATTTGCTCACTTGAAATCTCTGGACTTTCTTAAATTATTATAACATTTCTTAAGTGGTTTTTAGAATTAAACGTATTCTTATTACTTGTCTTTAAAGAGCTGACACCTTATTTTATTAAACAGTAAGGTCGAGTGGGTTGCAACAAATCAATTTTAAATTAAGTTTCGGAAAAAGTGTTAAATTTGTAAATTTTAATTTTTGTAAAGTAAAATTTGGCTTAAGACTAAGTTGTGACCACCAACCTATTTTTGTTAACGAAATCACCTATATCTTTCTTAATGTTTAACTTGTGTTTTTAATTTCCCATACGCAAACCATATCTGGCATTTTGCATAAAATTTCATATTTCTACAAGAAATTGCATATATCGGCATATTTTTATAAAAAGAAACATGAATAATCGCTTAAAATTGTCTAAATGTGTCTGACCTTTTCTTAGAATTTTTCCGTTCATATTCCCCGAGTAATAAAACCTTTTCTGTTGGATCATTTTGGGCGTACCTGTTATTGTAATTATAAACACTTTTGGAGGGACGGGTTTTTCAGAGAATCAAAAAGGAGGCGCAATTCTCGGTAAAGAAACTGTTAGGAATAAGTAGAGAGCTCTATCAATCTCTGAAATTTACAATACTGTCATTTTGTTGGTTTTCGAATGTCTAACAGGTGTAAACGATGTCGATGTTGAGGCTAATTTTAAAAGCGTATTTACAGTGGTAATTTCATTACGTAACCCGTGAGCTTCCGTAACTTTGTTTACATCGCGATATCCAACCTAAGTGTTTGGATTCAGCCATATCCTGAATTAACGCTGGATGGAGGAAAAGTATTTTGTCGAGCTTGCTCTAAAATGGTAGGGTATAGAAGTACCTACATATTTTTCATTCTAAAACAAGTTGTACCATTGTCGAAAAGCGCATTTTCGGTAAAAAAAAAAACGTGTGAGGTAAGCTGTGGCTTTTTGTTTCAGATTTCTTCTGATAGAAAATTTTTAATCCAACAGCATGCAAAGACACCTTCTCACCTTAAAAAATGTGTGAAAAAAAACTCTTAAAGGACCCAATTCAAAAGAGGCAATTGACTATGGCGCAGTGCTTAGGGACTGAAAAAACCCCGCAGCAACTTTTTAACCGGGAACTTTGCGATGCCTTGTTATCTACGGGAATTCCAATTTCAAAAGTAGATTTCAATGCTCACTTTTAGTTCATTCTTGCAGAAATATTGTAAGTTTAACATTCGATGAAAGTATATGGCGCACGACTAATGATAGGGGGCGTTACACGAAGATGTAAAAAATAAATGTTACCTAATTGCGTCAAAGCAATTGGAGAAAACCAACAATTTAACCATAACACGTTTTGTTCAAGATGGTTGTCCCGTTTTCTACTAGAAAGTATACCATGCGATAAAGTTTTATTAATGTTAAGCGACAATGCAAGCTATATGGTAAAGGCAGCACAAAACTTAAAGATATTCTACAGCAATTTAATTCATGGTAACATATGTCTAGCTCATGGCCTTAACCTTGTCAGCGGAAGAAATAAGACGAAATTTTCCACATGTTAATGAATTAATAAATAATGTCAAAAAGTTTTATAAAATCGCCATTACGAATTCAATTGGTTAGAAGCAGCATTTTTTATGCGGAGCATTTTGAAGTAATAAAAGTTTAATTACAGAACTAACTGATTCCACTTCGACATCAGCTGCTCTGGAGGAATGTAAACGGCTTGTTCAATTACCTAATTTACCTCAAAATCTAGCATACATAAGCTTAAGTTTTAAATTGTATTGTTGAGGACATAAAAAAAACTTGAAACACAAAATTTGACACTTTGTGAATCAGTCGATTTGATTAATCATGTAAAGGAATCTTTTCGTATGGTTAAAGGACACGTAGGCATATCTATAGGAAATAAATTGCAATATGTTTTGAAACAAAAACTCAGGATTTTCTATTTTGGAAAAAAGTTGCGAAAGTTCATCAAGGTGATCCTGTACCAGATCTTGAACTATCGCCTTCCAACATAAACAAGTTTAAAAAATGCACCCATAACTTCTGTTGATGTTGAAAGAAGTTTTCGATTTATAAACATTTATTTACAGATAGAAAGCATAATATTTTAATTGAAAATTTTGAAAAACAAATTATTGTCAATTGCTTTAATAACGCTAGTTTGTGAAATTGCCTATTTAATTTATAAGATAAGGATGTATGGTTACTGTATTTCTTAAAATATTGTTATTTTTTATTATGTAAAATAAATAAATGTCAAATTTGTATTTAAATCTTAATGCAGTTTTAATGTACATATATATAAAAAATACAACTTTTTAAATACTAGCAGGAGGCAATTTAGAATATTATTATTATATATGAATTGTTTTTTAAATACAAAATTTATGATTAAGACGATAATTAATTTCTGCATATTTGCATATATTACGCATATTTTTAAACATTCTTGCATATTTGCGCCAATGTTGTGCATATATATGCGCATATTTGCTCTCTTTTCCGTTGCATATATTCCGGTCTTTAATTATGAGTGACAAAATGGTGCGAAAATAGGTTAAGGCCTTTAAAAATGTCAACATTTTTTCAGTCCACTTTTAAATCAGATCATCGGTAATGACTAGGAGTCTCCCACTTCGTTTCTTATCATGAATGTTTGTGCTGTTATCTTTAAAGGCCGAAACCCATATTCACACTATTTTATCACTCATAATGTTTTCACCATACACTTCACTGATTTGGCGATGAATGTCCACTGATTTGAAGCTTTCAACACAGGGGGTATAACAGCAAGCAATTTGTAGTCGGCGGGATTCTCAATAGATGGAGGCATTTTAAAATCACGCAAACAAATGTAGACTCGATCGGATGGTTCCGTAATGGCGTCTGTAGCTTCTCAACAGATGTAGCTACACGGCACGCGCTAAACGACGACCGCAGAGCTGCGGAAGAGTAATTTAAAAACGGTACTTACTTTAAAAACATGCCTTGTATTATTGCCACTTTTTTAATTGTGGAATATTGTTTTATTACTTTTATCCAAAATCATAAAAATTATACTTATTTTGTATAGAACAGGTCATTAATGAAATAAAAACTTTGTAGACTTTAGATTCTAGTATTGAGTCCCATACCTTCTAGTCATATTTTCAAGATAGAAATCTTTAAAGGGTTAAATTAGGTTTGAAGTTTTAGATCCTCAATGTATCTACAGGATGTTCCAAATCATACTCTAGAATCATTGTGCTACTACAATCCCGTATTTACCATGGTTTAAACCCTAAAATAAATGACAAAATAGTTTAAAAAGTAATTTTTGTTATTTGTACTTTTTAAACTTTTATAAGTTTTGATAGGTAAGGCATATATGTACAGTTGTACAGGACGTTTAGAATAAAATAAAAATAAATGTTAATTAAAAATACCCTTTTCCAACAAAAATAAATTTAAATTTAAATTTAAGTTTAATGTTAAACCTACTTTAAACTAATAAAATTAAACCTTTAACAGTCATAATGAAAGACCAAGTACACAATAATATATATATATATACACCAACGACATATGGACTAATCTGACGTTCAAAATAACTCTGCTATAAACAACAAAGCAGAATACATCCGGCCTTGGGAAAGACGATTAAACAATAAAATCAATAAACTTAGGAGACATATAGGCCAACTTACTGCTTATAAACAGGGACAAAGAAGTAGTAAATTAACAAAACAAATAAAAACTATAATGGAAAACAACAAAACTCACGCTACACATGACCCTCCTAATGATAGCACAACAAAAGTTGTAGACACCTTAAAATAAAAATTAAGTGCTGCTGCAAAACGACTTCGTAGGTATAGAGAATCTAACTTAAGAAAAACATCCAATAAGCTGTTTCATAATAACGAGAAACAGTTTTATCGAAGGCTTAGAGATGCGGTCAGACACAACAACGGCAAACCACCCACAAAACGGCAAACCAAGGAGTTTTGGGAATCAGTTTGGTCCGTATCTAACACTCATAATACCGAAGCAACCTGGATACAACATGAGATTGATAGAATGGAAGAACTAAGACCAATGGACGAATCTATAATATCTCTTGATCTAGTAAGACAGGCAGTAGAGGATTCCTTTAACTGGAAAGCGGCTGGTATAGATCGAATTCACAACTTTTGGTACAAACGCTTTAAATGCACTCATAAACACATAGCTTATCACTTCAACAGGTTTATCCAGGAACCTACATTAATCCCAACATACTTCGCGCAAGGATTAACATACTTGCTACCAAAAGACAACGATACCACGAATCCCGCAAAATATAGACCTATAACCTGCTTACCAACAATCTACAAGCTTCTTACATCATGCGTTACAAAAATGATCTATAAACACTGCGAAACCAACGAAATTATAGCTCAAGAGCAAAAAGGGTGTATCAAAAAGTCCAAAGGATGTAAAGAACAGCTGCTTATAGATGCCGTAATTATGGAACAAGCAGTACACAAACGAAGAAATTTGTATACCGCCTTCATAGACTATCGTAAAGCTTTTGACTCTGTTCCACACACTTGGCTCCTTAAAGTACTGGAGATTTATAAAATAGCACCACCGCTCATAACTCTGCTAAAACATATGATGGGTCACTGGAACACACAGCTAAATCTTAGGAACGGAGATGAAACAATAACAACTGAAAATATTCAAATTAAACAAGGCATTTTCCAAGGAGACTCTCTGAGCCTTCTGTGGTTCTGCCTGGCTCTCAACCCCTCTCCCATATGCTTAATGAAAGTAGGCATGGATTTGCCATTAAATAAAACAGGGAAACCCTATATAACATTACACACCTAATGTACATGGATGATATTAAAATCTATGCTGGGACGTCAGCACATATCAACTCATTGTTGCAGACAATAGAAATATTTTCCCGCGACATAAAAAATGAGCTTCGGTGTCGATAAATGAAAAACTCAAACAGTTATCAAAGGGAGGCACACCACAAATGACTTTATACTAAAAGACGGTAGTCTTATTCGATCTATGGATGAGGGAGAAACCTATAAATACTTGGGCGTATATCAGTCAGCCCGTACAGAGCACAGCAGGATGAAGGAGAACCTTCAGAAAGAATATATTCACCGTCTAAGAGAGATTCTAAAAACTAAACTTAATGCTAAGAACATGATTAAAGCAGTTAATACATATGCTATTCCGGTCTTAACGTACACTTTTGGTGTAATTAGATGGACAAGGACGGATATAGAAGATATTGAGAGGAAGACCAGAACAACTCTCACGAAATTTCGAGCACATCACCCACAATCGGCTATTGAAAGACTTACCCTTTCCAGAACCAAGGGAGGCAGAGGACTTACTGATCTTGCTTTTCTTATCAAAAAGCAAGTAGCAGATCTTCAAAAATACTTTTTTACTAAAAGCGAAACCTCCCTTCTTCATCGAGCAATCATGCGAGCGGACTACAACTACACCCCTTTAAATCTTTGCAATGTTAACGCAGAACCTAATATTACATCAAAAGCAGATCATATAGCCACTAAAATCAACACATGGAAAGAAAAGGCCCTACATGGAAGGTATCCTCACGACCTTAATGCCGAAAATGTCGATTATGAAAAGTCGAACTATTGGTTGACTCGAGGGGATCTATTTCCTGAAACTGAGGGCTTCATAATAGCTATACAGGATCAAGTGATAGCTACAAGAAACTATCTTAAGTTGATTACAAAGATCCGAAAATAAGAGACGACCGTTGTAGAAAATGCCTGAGCCTTCCGGAGACAATCCAACATATAACAGCAGGATGTATATCTTTATCATCTACTGAATATCTGCACAGGCATAACTGTGTGGCAAAAATAATCCATCAAGAACTGGCTAAGCTGCATCACCTGACTAACGACACTTGCTCTTACTATCATTACAAACCAGAAACCGTGCTTGAAAATGATAACTTTCGCCTGTACTGGGACAGAACTGTTCTGACTGATAGAACACTACCCTCAAATAGACCAGACATTATCTTGGTTGATAAGGTAGAAAAGAAAACCTTTCTTATTGACATAGCAGTGCCAAATACCAATAATATCCAGGAAACCATACATAACAAACTTGCTAAGTACGCAGATTTGGCGCACGAAATAAAACAACAATGGAGGCAAGATAATGTACAAATAGTCCCGATAGTGATCTCATCGACGGGAATTGTCCCTGTAACATTGTCAAAAAGTCTTGGCACTTTAGGTCTACCCTTCCTTATAACTGTTATCCTACAGAAATCTGTCATTCTTAATACATGCAACATTGTTCGAAAATTCTTAAATCTACCATAGGTGAATTCATCTTGCCTCCTAGGCCGATGAAATTAACAATACCGCTAAACAAGCGAGCTACGATGAAAAATAATAATAATAAATTCGGATGATTCAGAAATTAAAATTTAAAAAATATTAAAATTATAAAATTTATACGGTCGTAGAAAAATATAGTATGCAACGCATACATAAAGTGCCGTTAATTCACTGGTCTGCAAAAACAATTTTTATTTTTGCTTCTTCGAATGATAACACATGATTTTGATAGATTTAATACTTGTGACTAAAGATATCTATTTAAAAAATATGTATTACATCTAGTTTTGTGTTATATTTTTTTCAAAACGCAATTTTAGCTTTTAACTTAAATCTTAAATTTAATAACTAAAGAATTAAAAGACATAGTTCGTTCCGAGACTTAAAAGTAAATTAAAATAGTCTGTAAGCTTGTAATTAGTTGCAATTTACCTAATAGTTTTCTTCCTTTTCATAATTTTTTAGGGGTTTTACGGCAAATCAATCAACAAAAATTTGCAACAATTCGCGCATTTAGTGTGACGTCACACGACGTTGATGTTTTTTTACTCTCTCAAGAACCTACCTATTAGAGGCAGTCTTGCCGCTTAGCTGTGCAAACAATCGCATGCTTAAAAAGCAATAAACTTTAGCTTTGCATAATCATAGAGGTCTGCAGGACCAAAAGCGATAGATTATACTCTTGTGATATTTCTTTCTCATGCTTTTTTTCAGACTGCCATAAAGGCTGACTCTAGAGGTATATTTTTAAGACTTTGAATGGAATCCAAACAAATCCCTCTACCCCCTCGCCTCTCCATAAAACAAACAAAAGTTTCTATGGAAAATATACTTTATTTTCCATTTTTGTTACATGAGTGGCACTATTTAAGATATTTTATAATAGTTTTAGTAAAATGGATTACGAAGAACCCTTCAGCATTAATATCATGGATTGAAGTTCGTAAAAATTATACTTTTGTTCACATAGTTAGGTTAGGTGAATGAATATCACAAATAATCATAAATTTAGAGTCACAGTGTCACAAATAGCCGACACTAGTCACACACTAGTTATTTTAACTTTCATCACGAATTCCCATAATAAAAATCTGCTTCTTAACATTTCTTGTTTTATCGCTTCTCTATTATTAAAGACAATTGTAGTTTCACTATACAAACCCAGAACAATGTTAAATTTTTGGTCATTAGCTTGGACGCTCTCTTCGTGGAATTTATGAAGCGGGTATCCATCGAGTACACACGTAAACAGTACGTATAATTTGCCGCTTCATAAATTCAGCCAAGCCAGCGCCCAAACTGATGACAAAAATTTAGCATTGTTTTGGGAGTCTATAGTGAAACTACAATTGTCTTTGCTATTATGCAATATATCTTGATTAAACCATTAACCATGTTTATCTAATACTGCATCCAGATTAGCAAGGAAGCAAATCAAGGAAAAGTTTGAAAAAGGCATTTTAATGGACACGGTATTTTATTTCATTTTATTATTATCATTAGAAAATCAAAGTTTCTAAATAATTTGGTGGTAGTTTTTATGTTAACCAATATTGTTGTTAAGCTAGTGGTACATGAAGATGACTTGGGATAATTATTCGATGGGTGCTTTTGATTTTGTAAAACGAACCTAGATCGGTTAATGTATCCCTCTTTCTACTAATTCGAACTGTTTTTGTGTCTACAAGTACCTACGATCTATACAGAATAAGGTAGTATTTATGCAGAAACGTCACACAAAAATTCAAAATTATAGCAAAGTTAAAAAGTCTTTTAAAAAGAATTGTAATGTGATGGCAAAAAACTAAAAGTAGATGTATGATTAGAACTCTTAATGCTTTATGTTTATCGCATTTTTATTTAAAGGAGGATTTCGTTTTAGAGCAGTGTTATGGGAACCTTCCATTCGTAAAAAAAGTTTATTTTATGCACTTCTTACATACTTAGATACGATTTTTTTTTGTAATTTTTTAATAAATCCATCCCATAAAAAAATAAGAAAAATTTAAGTTCTTGTCTTTTTAGGTTGTACTTCTTACTGCACCAAAATTTTTATATATAAAAAGAAAGTATGACTAAGAAGGCCCAGGTAAATAATGCTGTTAACAATTAAAAAATTGGGATAAAATTTTACGATTTCTTAAATTAACACAACATAATAATCATTAATTAAACCAATAAAACAGCAGCAATGATATAGGTGGTTTAAAGATGTAATGAGTCATTTTATTTTGATAAGTTACTCGTGAGATTAGAACGATGAGGTACATTTCGTAGTGTTAATACATTTATTATTCTGAAATTAAATTCTATTTTTTTACCATACTTTTATCTTGGGAGAAAAATAAAAAATAATCTACTTACGGATCTTTGTTAAATAATTTTTACATTTAAACAATTAAATAAAAGCTAACCAAAATGGTTTTTTTGTTACATACATACGTATACAAGGCTTTTCCGTGGGTACATACAGTGTGTCCCAAATTAGGCCTACATATATTGGTAACTCGGGAACTATTAGAACTGCAGTGTTGGTTAAATTAGGAAACTTCTAGACAATTAAATTGCAAAATTATTCTGCTTTCCGATTTTATTTATCTTTTATGGTCTTTGAGATATAGGCGTTGAGCCAGAGGGCATGTGCGGTCGTATGTCTGGGGAGTAAGTGTAACCCACAAATTTAGATTCGTCATAAAGGTAGTAGTAAATGTTTAGTATGGCACTTTTCTAAATTCGGTAGCCCTTCCGACGCTAAGACGTCTCAAAGATGGCCGCCGGGCGAAAATCGTAATTAACCATTCAAAAGTCTAGATTTATGAGAAAGGTATATACAAATTCTGATTATGCATAGAGCCAGGATCAATGTGATGAAAAAGAGAAGATAAAGCATCTTTTTATGTACAGAGTGTCTACTTACGTTCGCACCATATGAAAAACTTATTTATTATTAATTTTACAAAAACAAATTATAATTCTTTATAAAAAGTTCTGGATAGTCTAAAACCTAAAATGCAATCATCAAATATTAATTTTTGGCTGTAGTATACGAGGTATGTCAAAAAATATGAATTTTGCTCAAGAGAAAAGTACCTTTATTTTTCATATTATTAAAAAAAAATTATAAAGAAAAGTTGTTTAGTATTAGAAATACTTTTTTAATATGAATTTGCTTTATTTTTAATTCCAAACATCTTATTTTTTTTTAATAATATGAAATTAAAGGTACTTTCCTCTTAAGCAAAATTCATATTTTTTGACATACCTCGTATACTACTGCAAAAAGTTAATATTTGCTGATTGTATTTTAGGTTTTAGACTATGCAGAACTTTTTATAAGGGACAACTTTTGTTCGTAAAATTAATAATAAAAAGTTTTCCTATGGTGCGAACTTAAGTAGACACTCTGTATATGAAAAATATACTTTATCTTCTCTTTTATAACATTGATCCTGGCTCTATGCTAAAGCAAAGTTTGTATGATACTTTTACCCCTTTCTCATAAAACTAGACTTTTGGTTGGTTAATTACGATTTTCGCCCGGCGGCCATCTTTGTGACGTCCTAGCGTCGTTAGGCTACCGAATTTAAAAAGTGTCATACCAAACTTTACTACCACCTTTATGACGAATATACATTTAAGGTTTTTACTTACTCCCCAGACATGAGACCAAAACATCAAGTTTTGACTATCTGGCTTAACGCCTAATAATTACTAAAAACCAAAATAGTGCATTTTTAACTTTTGCATGTAACTCGCAAACTACCAATTTTATGGTTTTAAGATGACTACATTATTGGAACACTTTTTTAGAAAGAATTTAATTTAAGTAAAAATATTTTTTCTAACTTTATTTGTGTTTGAGATATTTACCCAAACTTTGGATTTTCATACGGAGGCCATATTGGATTTTTACATTTTTAAAAAGAGCTCTTTAAGAGCTTTTTATTATTGTATCATAACTCTAGGTTTTCAGATTGCTTAAGTTCTAAAAACGATAATTTTTGTTTATTTGATATTAGGCTTAGACTAGACCGCGTTTCATAAAAAAACAAATGATACGCATCCGGAACGGCATCAACCTAACCATAGACATTTAAGATTTTTAGTGATAAACTTGTTACCCTAAGGATTTTTTTGTGAGAGCAAAATTCAATACTTATACAAAAAAGTGATGCTTTTTGCAAAAATTAATACTACCTAATATTACCTTAAACTGATAATAATAATTAAAAACAACTAATGTATCAGTAAAGAAGAAAATAAAATCACAGTACATGTCTTCCTCCATTTTCCACACATTTCTCGCATTTTTCTAACACCTTGCGGGTTACTCGGCGGAATGTGTTTTGGTTGATGGAAGCAAACACATCCCGTACCCTGTCTTCTAGTTCCAGCCTAGTTTCGGGCGGAGAAAACTCGTACACCTCATTTTTTGTCCCCATAGGTAAAAATCAGGGGGTGTGATGTCCGGTGATCTAGCTTGCCAAGCAATTGGCCCATAATTAGAGATTATGTTGTCATTAAAGGTAATTCTAAGGACCTCCATCATCTCTCTGGTATTGTGCGCTGGACAAATGTCTTGCTGGAACCACAAATTATTCATTTCATTTGGCGGAACTGTATTTCTAATTGCCGGTTAATCTGTACTTGCAGAAGTAGCAAATACCTATCTTCATTCAGAGATCCTTCAAAAATAAATAGTCCAATCTAAAACAGAAAAATAAATGTTTTATCTAATTCTAAGACGTAAATTAAAGGTGCATTTTAAATTACACCAGACACTAAAGCCAAACCTTGTTTGTAGCCGTCTTTCTTCTAAATTTTGTGGTTTCTATATCCCAGAAGTGTTAATTGTGCCTATTTAAAATTCAACAATTTATAAACCGGGTTTCGGAATTGGGCATCTGTTGACATTTAGTCATAAACCATTGACTAAAGGTAACACATAAAATTAGAAAAATATTTTTACTTAAATTAAATTCATACATGTAGGCCCAATTTGGGCATGTACAGTGTGTTCCATGATAAGTTTTACAAGTGGACAAATGGGCAAAATATTTTTGAATTTTAAAACCAATTTTTGAAAAAACTGGTCGCATGGTCCATAACTAATAAATACAAAATTTTACTTCAATTGGTATAATTAAAATAGACCATAATTGTGGAAGTAAATGTAAAAATTGAATTTTATGTCAAAATTTGAAGTTAAAGCATAAACATTTAATAAAATGTAATTGTTAATTTTTACATTACTCATTACAACTTAAATAATGGGCAAGAGGGAGCAAAATTTCAAGGAAAACTTAAATATTTAAAATATTTTTTTTGCTTTGCTGCTTTAAGCCAAGTATTTTTAAAAACTGTTCATGCATAATGTAAACAATTTGATAAAAAAATTTTTTTCTTATTCTTTAACTTTAAATTTTAACATAAAATTTAATTTTCCACATTTACTTTTACAATTTTGTCCTATTTTTTAAAACAAATTTACTTTTCTCTTGGTCATTTTTCGTATTTTCAATTATATATTAATAAAAAACGCATATATTTTAAAAACTTTTATTAACAAATATAGTATCAAAATTACTAAAATATGGCAATTTTTCTTCAATTCTTCTAAAATTTACAAACGGAAAATTTCTATGTCTAATTTTAAATCTAATAGTGAAATAATTCACAAGAAATAAAAACATGCAAATTAAAAAATGAAATAATAATAAATAAAAAAAAGACAGAACAGAAGAACGGAAAAAGGTGTGTAAAAAAGTCAAAAGGTTAAAAAAAGAGGAATAAAAAAGTATATTATTACTGTCAAAGACACAATAATTTGATAATATGTAAAGGAAGAAATGGAACGAAGAAAAACAGAGATGATGATTGAAAAGAAATTTTAGAAAGAAAGTAATAAAAATTGAGAAAACAATTATATATCTATAGTACATAATAACTTGACTTTTGCAAAGGATAGTGAAATAAAAGATAAAAAAGAAAAAAGACTTAACAGACAAAATAATAGAGAAAATATTTTAAAAATAAGAAAAAATGAATATCTACATCCTAACTTTTTTATTTCTCATGAATTGTAAGGTATATTTAGTAATCTAATTTACATATTGAGGTTGAGACTGGGTTGCTGGCCTGTAGGCCTGAGGTTGGGGCTGTGAGGAGGGCCTACTGTATGCAGCAGGACGGTTTTTGGATTGTTGAGGAGGAAGAGGAGGGAGATCTTCTTCTTCTTCAGGTTCGTCGCATTTGTTTCCTGCTTCATACGAGAATTCTCTGCAAAAAAGATATTTATAGATTTGTTTTGTGATAATTTTACATGTGTCTACCTCTTTACACCATCAGGATCTACATATCCGTATTTCCCCTGATGACACAGTCAACACCTAGCGTTTCTTCCTTAAAGGTACCATCAGAGTTTTCGAAGCCCCACGTGATGCTGCCGTCATCGTTGTCGTCTCTGTATTTCCTTATGATTTCCACGACCGGTCTACGTCTTCTCTCTCTGAGATCTTCTTCATCGTCGTAAGCTTGCTGACGTGGTGCAGGCTTGGAGGCGCTTCGTAAGGATTGGGGAGAAGGAGCAGGTCTGCTAAGCTGTGAAGTAGAAAACAAGAAATATATTCCACGTGTGCACTTATCCACCCTATCACAGACCCTATATTTAAAATATCACCAAAATTTTTCCCAGATAATCCCTGCTGTTAGTCCATATGTTACCCAAGGCCGTCTTATACCCATTGGAGGCTCTGGGCACATTAGGATAATGGGGCCCCTATGATCATAATTTTGCAATATTTTGTCAGAATAAACAAAATAAGTACATATGCAAAATTTTAGCTTTATTTTTATGTCCGTACAGTTACATTAGATACTATAATGAATTTATATTAATATATTGTAATCTACACTAACTTAGTGTTTACATATGTTGGTTGAAGAGGTATCTTTGTAGATTTTAATTGAGCAAAATCGTTAATCACATCGTCAAAATCCATATTTTCGAACATATCACATTCTATCGACATTTGCGACAAACTGTTCAGTCTCTCTTAAAGTATTGTACTTCTTAATTTATTTTTTATTCTTTTTAAATTGGAGATGAAGCGTTATTAAACCATTCCGTTATTTGGATGTTGTCAATAAATGATCTATGGCCGCTATGTTAAAAATAAATAATATTTTGTGATATGTCATTAGAAACATATTTTAGTGTAGAATTTAAAAAGAAAATAAAATAGGGGTGTTTCCATTTGAAATGTTTGTCAAATTTTAAATTTTCTCTCATTAATAACATTAAAAAATAAAATTACGAAATCTAAGTACTTTATTAAAGAAAATGGAATATGTTACTACCTGTGAAAGTTAAACAGGCCATTCTTTTAGTTTCACAGCCTAAGCCACCAAAAAAATATATTCAAAACAGAAATAATGGCGGTACTTGATTTTCGTTAAAAATCTTTTTGGCCGCCATTTTGAAAAGAAACACCCTCTATGATATATTATTAAAAAGATAATTTTATACATAATATAAATATAGAAAAAAAGTAGGTACTTGTATTTAAAACAGGAAAAATTATGGTACTTCCGGTTAAACCGGAAGCGATTTTGAGGTTATGATAATTATAAAAAGTGATTATGCTATAGTAATTAGATTAGATTAGGAGGTGGATTGCATATCCTCTAACACTGCAACCTGCTCAGGTTTATTGTGTGTCCTCCGTCCATAGGTTAGAGCACGCTATCCAAGCCGGTCTGTTTAATCAGACTCCACAAGCTTGAAACTGGCCCCTTGGTACATCTTGCCGCTTTAGGTTTTTCTTCACCCAGCCTTGCAAACCGCAGACGACAAAGGGCTTCGCAGTAGCACCATACGTGTTCTGCGGTTTCTTCCTCCTCCTGGCAGAACCTACATAGGTTTTCTTCTGCCAGGCCCATAGTTTCCAGGTGTTTATTCAGTCTGCAATGACCTGTCAGTTGACCCACTATTATTCTTACTGCCTTCCGGTTATAATTCAGAAGGTCTTTTGTAAATTCTGGCGAGTAAGCCTTGATGAACACTTTCGCCTGACGCTGTCCTGTTGTTCTCATCCACCAGTCTTGTGATTCCCTCATAATCCATGATCTAATGGATGACCTTACCTGGCATGATAGAATACCACAGTAGGGCTCGGGACCTACCATTGTCCTGCCAGCCCCCTCCTTTGCCAATTTATCACCTTCTTCATTGCCTTCGTGGCCTTCATGTCCTGGTACCCAGGCAATGGTTAGCTTGTTGGACGCACCCACCTCTTCCTGCTATAGTAATACTGTAAAAATTTTATTAGTCTCTCTTAAAATCTACAAAACATTTGGGGGGGACAACATCCTGTGTCACCCGGTATATGTATCAGTTACAAATAAAAAATATGTAGGTACTGTGTCAATTGTTTCGAGCTACAGGCTTCGCTTTTCGCGCTTCATTGGAATGGTGCTACTCACTACAGACGTTAAATAGTAAGTTACGTCACTTTTGATTTAAGACACAAAATATAAATAATTCACTGATGATTTTCTTTAGCACAGTGAATTTTAAATATACATTATCTACAACTCATCTACAATTTTTATACATTCAAATTTATTAAACGTTGCAATCGATAAGCCTGCTCTTAAGGCGAGAGTAGAATAGCTATTTTTTATTTGGTCATATGTTATCTATGCCTTTAAACCTCTGGTTTGGTAATTGTGCAGGGTCTGGGGGCCCCAATCGATCACGGGGCCCTGGGCAAGTGCCCATTGTGCCCAGTGGGAAAGATGGGTCTGATGTTACCGGCAAAGGCCGTATTGCAGGCAGACTTGGGCAGAACTAGGTTTGTCGAATTGCTTCAGGCAAACCCCAAATGGCACTGGTTAGCAGAGTTAAGTAGTATTTAGAATACATTTGGCTGGTATTCGAATAGTATCGAATACATTTGTGTGTTTGGTGTTCGGTATTCGACTGAATACTTTTATAGTCAGTTTTTTCGGATTCTGAATACCGTTTTTTAATCATAGTATTTTAATGCTTGCTGCCCTCAAAAAGTATTTATTAACACTGAATACTGGTAATCAAATACACCGGTATTCCGAATATTTTTCTTTGGTATTCAAATCCTCACTTTTCGAATACTTTCTAGAATACGGTAGTCAAAATTCGTATAGAGGATTTCTAAGTTCGACCCTACTTTGCCAGAACTAGCTTAGATTTGATGTACCACACCACAACGCAGGAAAAGTCTAGTATAAGAAACAATTTCGGACTTTGCCTGAAGCCGGCTGGCAAACCTAGGTTTGACTGTACAACAGACTTTGCCGATTTCTCAAACAATGCGTCCAAGTCTAGCACAAATTCATTCGATTAAAATTCAGGTATTTTTGATAAAAACGACAATAAACGACAAATAAACACTTCAAGCTTTTTGGTAAATTGCGTATTTTTTGACACACATTCCAAATAAACGGATGCCCCGAAAAGGTTTAACGTTATACAAATTTATTTTTTTATGCAGAATTCTGTATATTATTGCATTTTTCAGTTCCTTAAACAATTCTAAATATTTATAATGTATAATAATCACCTTGTCGACTTAACTTACTTGCTGTCTTATCACCTTGGGAGGTAAAGGCTCGTCTCTGATTTCTTGTCTGATTACAGGTCTGGGTGGTGGTCTGGCTATTGGTTTTTCTCTGATTTGTTCTCTGGCAATGGGCACGGGCCTCTCGGGTCTGAAGGGGAGTGGAGCGGGACGTTCTAAAAAATACACAAATAAAATTTAATTTTGGGGTGAGTGTTCAAGATCGTCTTCAAAAAGAAAATTATCCTAGCTAGACCTTTAATACAGTTAAATTTGTCAAAAGCCTGAACTAAAATTGTAAATTTCTTGAACAGTAATATTTACGATTTAATCCACTGTAAATTCGAAATAAATACTTTTACTTTTTACTCATAAATAGAATTAATTTGAAAAGAGATAACACAAACATGGCGCATACCTTCCTCCTCCTCTCTAACTGATTGGATGGCTGATAAACTCAATTTGTTGACTTCATCGTCGAACGCGGAGGTTGGACTAGGTACTGGGTAGTTTGGCTCTTCGATTTCTTCAACCACAGGTCGTACCTCAAAAGCCAAAAATATAATTATTTATATATACAAAATCCTACGTCTTTAATTTGTATAATAACATTAAATCTTAATCCTTATACCAATTTAGCAACTTTAAAAAGTTCATTGCAAATTTTTTGCTAATGCGTGGTATCGAGGCGCATTAAGCAACAATAAAATTAGCACTAATAGTCATTCTTTTCGGACTGTTTACCTGCAGGCATACCGCACCTAATCTCTACCTATAAGTGTTCTACACGGATTAGATCGTCTCCTTATCTTGCATTAAAAAATTGCCTATGAACCTTTTGGAGAGGCTAGATGTGTATAAGATTTTTTAAAACCGAAAGCCAACATTTTGCGCACTATAGAAAAAAATATGGCTTACTTCTCTGGTTGGAATTGCGTTGGGTCTCCTTAATCTAGGACTAGGGGCATTTTGTGATCTAAAAGGAGCAGGCCTGGCTCCTCCCACAGGTATTGCTCCAGGAATTAATAACCTTGGGGGTACCTGTGCTGTAGTATAACCTAAAAATATCTGCAAAAAACATACATTAATAATGTTGTTTGGCATTCCCCGAATCCCTAAACCAAGAATATTATACTACAATTCTTCACATATGTATACCTAAATCAATCTTTTACCATGGCCGTCAAGATTCCCTGACTTTAGTTCTATAGAAATGAGGAGAACATGACGATTAATAACATTTTTTAGTCTTTTGCTTATAGAAAACTAAGAAAGGCTATTTTTATACAGTATTTGTTTTATTTCTTAAATTCACCACTTTTCAAACATTTTAGGTACTAAAAATAGTATCTCTAAAGACACCATTGTGGGCGCAATTTTTTGTGTTCTGTGAGGTCGACACATTAATAAGAAACAGAGTATTTTGTAAAATAGGTAAATTGCAAAGTAACGACGCGTATTATTGTTATTAGTTTTATTTTACTAAAAAACTATAACAAAAAAATTAATTCCGATTATTGAAACCATAAAACATTTGATTTCGTCGTTTAGTTTGACTTTCTTTTGTTTGGTTGAACGATTTTTGTGTTTATCGTAAACAAGTTTTTAATAACAAATAAATATTAGTTTTTCGTTTTTAAATTAATTTTTTTGCTATTTTGTTTAGTATTTGCTTCGTCGAGAATATAAAATAATAATTATATTTTTTACCCAAAAGAAAGGTAAGTAAATATTTTTAATTAGGCTCATGCCATTGGTATTGAGATAGGGCATAGTACTGAAAAACTATAATTGGGGAGAATTTTGACAGTGTAAATATCCGTTATAGAGTGCATTTCAATTAAAAGAAGACACCATGTACACTTTCGTTATTTGTACAGGGTTTTGAGTTACATTTTGCCACCCACTTTTAACTATAACCAGAGGAATATAAAAAACGTCCTGTATAAAAGGTCCATACTTTTTATCTATTATCTTTTGAGCATAAAAAAGAAACAAATGAACATTAAAATATCAAGGAAGGAGTAAACTTTTTAAAATGGGACATCCGGTATATTATTATTAATATGTCATTATTAAAAAAATCTTCTGAAAATACCTTTTTAATGGTAACAAAAAATACAGGGTGTTCCATTAAAAAAGTTTATCTCTTTATTTTTCTTGTGTTTCTTTTTATGCTCCAAAGTTAATAGATGAAAAAGTAAGAGACTTTTATACAGGACGTTTTTTTGTCCTTCTTGGTTATAGCTAAAACTGGGTGGCAAAATATAAATGAAAACCCTGTACACTTATAAAAAATAATCCTAAAACACGTCAATTTTATTTTTTGGTAAGACATTTTTGTGTTAAAAATTACTTTAGAGCTATCCCCCCACCAACAAACGTCAAAAAGTTCTAATGGGAATGGGGGTCAAGTGATTCCCTATCTAAAAGGGATACAATTTGTCTCTTTAATATACGTTGTTTCGCAGATTTAACTTTTTTATTTTCTGAGACGATCCAGTATATTTTTACCTATTGGAATAAAAAAACTGATATTTTAAATAAAATGACACTGCTTTTGTTACTTTCTTATCTTCTAAATATTTTTAATTTTTAATCTACAGACTGTCCACAAATTCGGTTTACAAGGGACAAATGGATAAAAAAATTATTTTTCGAGTTTTTGCTTGTATAAAACTATGATTCACCAAAAAATGTTGATTTTGTATACAAGGTGTTGCAAACCCTGAATCATACTTTTATTTTTACAGAAAAATAGTCCAAGAGCCCGTGAGCGACAGACCTTCGTCATTTTGTAAAACCCTAAATAATTCCTTGAAAAAATCCTAAAAAAAATGTCAAATTCAGTTTTTAGGGGGACACATTTGTATGTCAAAATTTACTTGTTCAGGGTAATCCCCTCCATTTACCAACACTAACGTTAAAGGTTTAAATGAGAAGAGGGTTCAAATTATACCTTATCTTAAAGGGTTTCCAATTCTCATTTTAATGGTTTTTAGTTTTTTAAAATTGGTTTAGTAGTTTCGGAGAAAATTTACTCTAAATACTGGGGTACATAGCGAGTGGCTCACCCCGTAACTTTTTATTGTTTAAAATATCAAAATAAAATTTGGTAAGTAGGAATATCACATAAATGTGCATTATTTTATGATTTCACTTGTTTTCTATTGCTTCCGGTTTATATGGAAATGACCTAAACTTTCATATTGTAAATGACATTACATTTGAATTTATGGCACTTTTGAATAAAAATTAAGAAGTAAAGTATTTAGGGGTTAGATGTCAAAATGTGACAAATTGAGTGTAATTGTACTCGGCATGTCATTTTCTATTTAGATAAATAAAAATATACCGGGTGTTTTATTTAAAATTAGAAAGTTTACGTCGTTTCCGACTAAACCGAAAGAAATGTAAAATTTCTAAATTCACGAAACATTGCATATTTATGTTACCTGATTTTAAAAAACTAAAGTCTGTTAAAAAGAGAATTTAATACCATTTAAGGTAAGGTATCACTTGACCTCACCTTCCCATTTGAACTTAATAAGTTAATTCTGACACTTTGGGTTTGACCCAAGTGACCCAAAAAAGTTATTGCTTTGAGGTCAGTTTAAAAAAAATGGTTTTTGAAACACTCTGTATACATCAAAGTATTTTTAGGGCATGCCTATTTAGAAACCCTATAACTATTAATTTTACAAGACTTTTTGTCATATCTTGTTTAATAACAGAAATATTTAACTGTATCGGACCATGAGACCACACAAAAACGTTTGTCTGCCAAGGGGTTGAAACTGTCAAAACTATCTGCCGATAGGTACCAAAGTAACATACATACGTATATAAGATTTTGCTTTTACAAAATGACGAAAGTTATGTTTTAAATAATTAACCTTTGGTACCTGGTAAAGCAACTAGTTCAAAGTTGTTGTTTCATCTTCTAACTGAAAACATCGAATGGAAAATGGAAACAGAAACGTAAATCTATAAACCAGCTTTACTCGTAAAATTTTTGTAAAGAATGACTTTCCTTTAAAAAATGAAATTTTTTATTCATTAGTCCTCTTGTAACCCCATTCGTGGACAGTCATGTAGCTTGTCATAACTCTTTTAAAGCATGCGATTGAAAATTAAAATTAAGCGATTTGGCAATGTTGTAATTGCAAATTTAATGCATAATGACATTTTATAATCAAGGTTTGCTTGCTGTTCTTGCAGCTAATATTCTATTTATAAATAACTATTATGCTTTATTGGATAAATAAAATACAAAATAAAAAAAATAGTTAGTCTAAAACTTGTGTTAAGTGTTTAAATGGTTGCCATTATGGATTTCGTTAAAACTTCTGCAATGAAGCAAAACGCGCAAAGTCGGTTTTGGTTTGTCTGCAGTTTAAGTCTTAATAACCAGAACTAACGCTTTGTGGCTTTATATAAAGTTTTCCGAAACGCTGACTGTTAACCTGCTTTGTGTTATTTAGGTTGTTAGAAACTAATGTCTAATATTTTTGTGAAATTAATGACTAATCGGATAATTTCTGAAAATATTCTTTGCCAAATTGGATCTAGGAATCCATTTTTATCAGTTGTTTGACCAACACTGTGCTCCTTGATTTGAATTGGGAATAGAAAAATAAAAAGTCACACCTATTTTTCCACGACTACTTGATCCAAAATTGACCGTTCAAATGCATGGGGCCCATATTTTTTGTGATTAAAGCACTGGCGTAGATAATATTTTCAAATTGCTATATCTAAAAACTGGGAGATGCGACCTACACCAAATTTATACCAGATGTTAGTGGCTTTAAGAGAAATACTTTGGCAAAAAAAAATAAAATTTGGGAAAAAAGTTAATTTTTTGGATCATCCCCCAGAAAAAAATCCAAATTTCAAAAGCAAATCGCCTTTTTGTATTTTTTTTCGCAATTTGTTCAAATTTCATCGATAAATTCTAAATTTTAAAAATGATCTATATTTTTAAAAAACTATAGTCAGTTGTAACTTTTGCACTCCACAAGTTTTTATGCAAACTTTTCAGATGCTTCTTAATATCAGAAAAAAGTAGATATTAGCGAAATTTGGAATTTGTCAACAAAATTTGATTAAACTCGCGAAAAAATACAAACAGAGAGTTTGCTTTTGAAACTAAGATTTTTTTCTTCGCAAATTCCAAAATTAAAATTTCTTTACCAAAGTGTCGTCAAAGCGACTAGATCTGGTATAAATTGGGTGTTGGTCCCATGTCCCAGTTTTTAGATATAGGAAGTTGAAAATATTCTCTATGCCAGTGGATTTAAGAGGCTATTTAAAGTTTGGGTTTTATACTAGTTGTGACTTTTACACCCAAACCCAAAAAGGCGAACAACTTCAACCTTTTGAAAAATAAAGTTAAGACTTTCTCTAAATATTCTTCGTAATTGATTGTAATAATGGAAATATTTTCAGTTTTCATGGCAATCAAACAAAAAACGGGCTAAAAACAGGTAGGTGTGAATTTTTCAGCACTTTATTTCGGTGATGGCCTTTGAAAAGTGGGACACGCTGTATAATAATCTGTTTGGGCCAGGTATTTAAATGAACAACCTTACGCAACCGCATTTTTGCGTTATGTAATTTTCATAAGGTGTTTGGCTTTCTCAAAAATTAAACCTGCATTACCAGGCTTGAAATAAATTGATTGTGTGTTTTGATTTAAACGGTTTTTGTTATCAAAATTTTTAATACAGAGTGCCTTTCACATTTATACGCACTAAAAACTTTATCATTAATACACTGCGCCAAAAAATTATTGCATATGTTCGATTTTTCCCATAACCTTCAATACAAAATTGCTTTAATTTAAATAGCCTTATCTCTTTTATAATTAAGCTAAAAGGAAAATTAAAAAAGTGTTTAATAAAGGCGAAGCCATAATTTTGGCGTAACCGTTGTTATTTACCATTAACAATACATCCTACAGGGTGATTATACGTTTCTGAAAAAAAAATAATTGCCCTGTATGATGTGCTGTTAAAAAGGAGTAACCAGTTTTGTGATTATCAAAAATAAGTAAGGTTATAATTTATTCACAAATGAGAACAACTGGAC
>JACEGR010008274.1:0-38904 GCA_014170235.1 Listronotus bonariensis
CCTATTAACTTGACGCCAGTAGTCACTGCCAAAGGGCCAACACTGTCCTTTACTTTTGAAAAATGACTAGAAATTTGGATATAAAATTAATAAAGAGCATTAAACTGTCTTTTGAAAAGGTCGTTTTGTTGCATTTACTTAAAATAAACAGTTTCCGAGAAAACGTTTAATTATAAATTCTGATTTTCAAAATTAAGAAAGCAAGTCTTGAAAACAAACATTCTTTATTGGTTACTTGTTATTGATATGTATGCAAAATTCGGGGAAATCAATACACTAGAAAAAGTTATTAGAAGAAATAACAAAACAATTTATGTCTTTAACATCCTGTATCTCCGTTAATTTTGAGATTTAGAAAAATTGTATGGAAGTTGGTTGCATTAATTTATCGTGCAGAATTGCCCACAGAAATCCTGACGCGTAATTTCCGGACACCCTGTATGATAAAAAAAATTGCATGGGTAAGATAGGAAGTAACCGAAACCTTGTTCTCTTTTAGGGATACAATACAAAACTTGGTGAAAAAGGTACTCAACTATCTGGAGGTCAAAAACAAAGAATAGCTATTGCTAGAGCACTTGTAAGGAATCCAAAAGTACTACTTTTGGATGAAGCAACGTCTGCTTTGGATGTTGAAAGTGAAAAGGTACGTAAAATACGTCTAAAGCTAGTTTACTTATATTTGTTTATAGATACATATATTTTATATTTTGAAAAATTAATATTTTATTGGCGATTTAAAGAAATTCTAATTATTATCATTTATTATTATTACTTAAATATTTTGTATTTTATTTTTATTATTTTTTTTTATTTTACAGTTAAAATATCCAAGCACCTTGTTTTCTTATTTAGTCATTCATAATTTAGCTGTTGTAACCAATAAACATATCATAAAATTATCTATGCGATAGACTGTCTTTAAAATTAATTATTTTTATTTTTACAATTGGTAGGTCCCAACGTCGCTCTAACAATTTTAAGAAATAAATAAAAATTGTTTACTACTACATGTTTCAATTTTAAAATCAAAAAATGCACAACTTCTTTTTGACGCGCACTGTATATTACGAGGTTACCCTTGATGGCATAAATTATTATTTCAAACAAAAAGGTTCCATAAAATTGTCTGATATCTGCACTATAAATTATAGTTACGAAATGAGAGCTGTCAAATTTTTTACACTTGTGATAAAGGCAAAAAAATCCTGTTTTTTAGTTTTGCACACACCTGTGTAATTTTTTTTGTAATATTTTTTTGTTTATGAACGTTGGAAATAAAAAAATCTGAGTACTGCGAATACTTGTCAGTAATTTATTAGTAACACTTCTGCTATAATTTGGTTTAACGCAAGTCTTTACAACTATTGATTTTGGAAATATAGCCGACGTTTTTTAATATTTTGTAAACAGGCCTTTTGAAAGTCACCCTGTACATTTAACATACAAATCTTTTTGTGTAAATCTATTTTTTCACCAAGCAGAACTTTTTAGGAAAAGACACTTGCGAAGACACGCTGTATGTAGATACAGGGTTTAGAAAAATGCTTGAGAATTATTTTTAGTAAATGTATTGTATTTGTAGGTCGTACAAGAAGCGTTGGATAATGCAAAGCAAGGCAGAACATGCATAACAATAGCTCACCGTCTAACAACCATTCAAGATGCTGATCTCATTTGCGTCATAAATGACGGAAGAATTGAAGAAAAAGGAACTCACCATGAACTAATTGAGAAGAGAGGATTATACTTTAGATTACATACAATTCAGGGTTCATGATTCTTAAATTCAATTTAATACATTTTGTAAATAAAATAATTTAAAAAAATTAACACACTTAATATTTACTGTTTATTTTTATTTTCCTAACAAATTTAGTTCAACGCTTTAAAGTTTTGATGTTTTCAAGAAAAATACATATTAAAACACTTATATAGCAACTGTAGCATTCCGACTAGGCAAAAGACATCCATTTAAATTTTAATAGCTTTTGGATACATTTTTGTCAAATAAAATACTTATCCTACATACAGGATATAGTGTCTCTACGCATGGACTTGACTAAACCATCCATTTAGAATGTAATAGTTTTTGGATACATTTTTGTCAAATAAATTACTTATACTACATACAGGATATAGTGTGTCCACGGATGGACTTGACTAAACCATCCATTTAAAATGTAATAGTTTTTGGATAAATTTCTGTCAAATAAATTTCTTATACTACTTTCAGGATATAGTGTGTCCACGGATGGACTTGACTAAATTATCTATTTAAAATGTAATAGCTTTTGGATACCTTTTTGTCGAATAAATTACTTATACTACATACAGGATATAGTGTGTCCACGGATGGACTTGACTAAATCATCCATTTAAAATGTAATAGTTATTGGATACATTTCTGTCAAATAAATTTCTTATACTACTTACAGGATATAGTGTGTCCACGGATGGACTTGACTAAACCATCCATTTAAAATGTAATAGTTTTTGGATACATTTTTGTCAAATAAATTAATTATACTACATTCAGAATATAGTGTGTCCACGGATGGACTTGCCTAAACCATCCATTTAATATATATAATAGCTTTTGGATACATTTTTATCAAATAAATTACTTATCCTACATACAGGATATAGTGTAACCATCCATTTAAAATGTAATAGCTTTTGCATACATTTTTGTCGAACACATTACCTATACTACATACAGGATATAGTGTGTCCACGGATGGATTTGACTAAACCATCCATTTAAAATGTAATAGCTTTTGGATACATTTGTGTCAAATAAATTATTTATACTACATACAGGATATAGCGTGTCCACGGATAGACTTGACTAAACCTGTATTTTATTATATTTAAGTTTGCTTAGTCTAAATTGCTAAAAGCTTTAATTAAAATTGCCCTATAGTATACAGGATAGTTCAAAATGTCATTATAAAAAAATTAAAAAATTTGACAGATATATTTTTAAAACTACTTGATAAAAAAAAACAAGCCCAAGAGGGGATTTCGCGATTACTACAGCGCTACAGGTTAATATACCAGAGGATACCATGTACCTGGTTAAGTACCTTCACCAAATATGATTCCCATATACAGGGACGATCATAGAAAACAAAAATATATCCATCAGAAATTTTCGAGCGCGTCAGATTAAGATAGGGTGTAATTGCATACTAAACAGTTTTTTTTACTAATCTGACAATTTTAGAGTGACGTTAAGGAAACAGAGGTCTTCAAAAAAATCATTTTGACAGTTTCGAGCGTGAAGATTTTTTGTTATTTTCAATGAAACAATTAGGACAACGAAAAATAAATATATAATCCGATACGATCCGAACGATTTCAACAAAGTAATAACATTTTTTTTTTTGACATATTTAAAAATCTAAAGCCGCTTCCACCTCCGATGAAAATGAATACATTAAAACATTTTTTTCTTCTTATCATCTTAGCTTTGCAACCCAATAAGTCTCTTTGACCCTCAAGTAAATCCCTATTTAGCATCGTGGGCCTCCCTACTATAATTATTTAGATATTTAAGTGTAAACCCAAATTAGTGGTTTTCTTTTTTTAAGTAATTAATTTTATTTTTTATATGCAGACATTATCAGGTTTAATTAAAATATATATAGGTAATAACCCTAAAGGTAACAATTTATTTAAAAAAAGTTGATTTTTTTTATTTTTTATGGCATTTAAATAAGTAGTTAAATAAATATATAATTTTTGTTTTGCGAAAATAACATTTTCGTAATTTTGAATCTTACTGTATGGAGGAATGGGCAATTTTTACATGCCTTTTTTCTACAATCTTTTTAACCCCTATTTTATATTTTTATCTTATTTAGCACTAAAAATAAGGGTAGGTTTGTAAAACACGGTAAGTACACTTCCTCCGAGGTGGCGTGGAAACGTGTGCATATTTTGACGCTTGCAACTCTTTTCCTCAGTATATCTCATAAACAGTTTTTTTGTAATAAAACTTGCCGTTTTCGAGAAATTTGCGAAAAACTAATTTTTTTACCTTATTAATTTTAATTAGGAATTTTAGTAACTTCGAATGTCTAAATTTACCGGATTATAAGCATTAGGTAATATACATTGCATCAGTGCTTTCTGGTTCATATTTTAGTCATAACTATGGTGGACTAGAAGAAGGAACAAAAAGCATTTACTGGAGTGTGGGACGCATCTTAGCTAATATTATTGTAAAAAAATGTACGCCACTGATTTTTTTGCAACTTTAATATTTTTTCGAACGAAACATCTTAAAATGCAACTTTTTTGTTTTTAAATATTTTTAAGTAGCTTGCTTAGCTTTCCAGAAAAAAAAATGGCTAGAATATATATTCCTATAGACCATACAGAAACAAAAGGACATTTTTACTTTTAATTAAGTCTTACAACTTTTAATTTGCAATTTTTTAATAAGACCAACAACAATTACTAATTTTAATAACGTTTATATGTAGTCTACCAAATTTTACTAAAAAGCGTGTTTTTAAAATTTTAAAGTTTTTTTTTTAAGTTTAACACCCTGTATCTTGTGAAAGTAAAATATGTGGACCCATGTTTAAATGAACTTAATTTTCTCACAGTGGCTCAGGAAACGCTCTTAAATTTTCTTACCACAATTATAAAACAGCCTGTATAAACGTTGGTCCGAATACAGATACAGGGTGTTAAACTGCAACTAGGAAAAACCTCTTTTTTTTGTTAGTATTTTCAATATCTCTCATCTGATTTTAATAAAATTTGGCAAGGTTACTTAGGTTGGGATGGCTTTGCTGCTAGGCAATCGCCAGAAGGTTTTGCAAGTCTTAATAAAATTACATTTGATTAAATTTACCCCATACAAAGACGCCTCTAGCGGCACCCCAACGAATATTCCTGACAAAGAATTTACGCCACTGAATTTGGTAAAAGTTTTATATTTTATTTGTATTAAGCAAGTAATTACATTAGGCAGGTAAAAATACATAAGCTTTTTTTTACTTAACAAGATAAAGAAAACCAAAGAGCTAAAAAGCAGTAATTCTATTTGCCTAATTCAAATGAAATATAAAATTTACGCAAAAATTAGTGGCATACATTCTTTTGTCAAGCAGTCAAGTGCGGAAAAGGCCCTTTCGGCACGTGTTAGGAACGATTTTTTTCTACGAGCGTAAGGGAAACATAAAAACAAAAATTGTATTTATTTTTTATTTTAACACAATGCTACCTAATATCCTACCATACCAAAGCAACATTTTTTTAATCATGTATGACCGAATACATGTTTAAATACATAAAATTTTTGTAATATCCTGTATATCATGAAATGTTAGGTTTGATTCAGCTACTAAAAATGTATTGGTATTCATTTTATGTTTTTTAGAGATAATATAGAAATATTTTTTTTTACAATAATAATTTGTTAATAAAAATACCAAGTAAAATTTTCTAAGAAAAAGATTGGGTAGTAATAGAAAAAATTAATTGATGGTATGGACTGATAACTTGGAGTTGCATAAAACAACCGGTTATTTTAAAAATATTTTTAACCCGTAAATTTTTTTAACTATAATTAAAAAATATAAATAATTACTTGAGATACAAGCTCATCACTATCTTTTTTTTTTTTTTAATTATTAAATAAATCGTTTTTCCTTTAAAACTGTTTTTCCACACAATGTATTTAATAAAATTTATATAGCAACAATAGCGAAATTCCCTTAAACAAATGCGCTCTCTGCTAACATGTTTTTAAAATTTAATTATAGTAAAACTTTTGTGTAAAATTTGCGAAGATATTCAATGTATAAAAATATTTATGGCTGTAAACAATTTTAAAAGGTGACTAAATTAGCGAACTTATTACGTATTTTAAAAACCTTAAGAGCTCTACAGTATTCGTAAAATAAAAACGGTTGGGTCCTATATCCTGGACCCTTACTCAATTTAAGATTTTTATTTTAAGAAAGGACAATTAAACCGATTTTAATAAATTGTAACATAATGTCTTGGCATAACATAAAGTTATTTTCGGCAATATATGGAGCTTCTTAACGAAATCTAACTCAGATATTCCTGAAACTTTTTTTGTTAAGTTTGGTCAACAATTAATGAAAACCCATTAAGTAATAAATAATTAAACAACGCTTTACTCTTATTTTCAATATATTCTTTTTGTTTCAGCTTTACAGGGTGGCCTTTTAAAAGGACGGTAGTAAGATATATAAGCAGAAAAACCAGTAATTTATTAATACAGAGTATGAGTTAAATATAGGTATACAAACATATTTTTTTATTGTGTGTGGTAGTTTTAAAACATCTCGCAAACGGACACCAAAAACAGTCTTATCATAGGTATCGTCTCGATTTTCTCAATACATATGCCTGTAGGGATGAATGGTGTAACCACTCACCAAAAGTACTACTAAAAAACATTTTATTTCCTAGGTCGATATATCAGCATTAAAATTTTTCTGTGCAGCATACATATTTAAATAAGGAGCTATGAAGTTAATGATATCTGAATAAAAAAATCAAAAATTTGGAGCGAAGTTCTTGAATTGACTGGACCGATTGGATCTCAGAAACTTGGACTTTTCCACAGTTAGTAAATCGCTTTTTACCCGGAAGTAAGTTTTCAGTCTTTTGGTATTCTTAAGAGTTGCACTAGCAGGATGTTTTATTCTTCGTCGTCGCTAGTATCGTCTTGATATTGATAAAAGGATTCAACTTCAGCTCTTAGTTGGCCGTTGGCAAATTATTTGGTGTTACAAAGTCTTCATCTCCAGAGTCATAATCAGTAACATCGTCATTTGCGTTTTCTGGAGGTAACAAAACTACACCAGTGGGAGGGTTAGGAATACGGTCAAAATTTTCGATTTCAACTAAAAGGTCGTGAAGCTTTAGCAGCCGCCTAAAATAATAAATAATCCTATGGGATTGGAAAATTGACTTCGACATAAAAAATAAATATTATTGGTTGGAAATGTAATTATCAGTACTACACTTTTAAATACTATTTAAAACATGTACTGTCGTGGATAAAATTTTTTTTAAAAAATATGCTATTTACTTACATCCATCCGTCCATGATTCTATTTAAAAAAATGTTAAGAAATGCTAAGACCAGCCGCGCACTAAGCAGCCTAGCTGTATTGGCTTGGCTGCCAAAGCCTTTTTTTTATTATTATCTCTGGACAAACCACGAAGGCTAAAAGCCTAAATACTAACGCACCGTGGGTGTCCTAAGCGAGGTAAGAGGGAGTTTGCTGACACGGGACATAAATACTTGAAGATTTGGGGGAAAGAAAAGACCTCCGCGGGCAGCAGGTTGCACAACCTAGAAACTCTAGGGATAAAAGAACGAACAAAGAGGGAAGTTCGGGGCCTGTCCAGTTGGACCGTATAGGGATGCATACGCGCGGAACCACAAGTTTCTCTGTTGGGAACCGTAAGTGGAGGAATTATACTGGACAATTCTTCAGAGCAGAAGCCATGGTAGTACCTATAAAAAGCGATAAATCCCCCACAGCCCGACGATGTGCAAGAGAGGGAAGCCTTTCTGTAAGTGAAGGATCATTAATGAGACGAATAGCTCTTCTTTGAATAGAATCAAGAATGCTTAGGGTTGTGGGGGACGCCATGCCCCAGATATGAGAACAATATTCCAAGGGAGGTCGGATTTGGGACACATATAAAGTGTATAAATTAGAAGGGGAAAAATACCTTTTGGCTCGAAAGAGAAATCCAAGCTTTTGAAGCTGACGTGGCTATAGATACAATGTGTTTATGCCAGTTAAGGTACTTTCAAATGTGACGCCCACAAGATTAAAGGTGTCTTTGCTCTGTAAAACTTGGCCGCTCATAAGTAGAGGATGAGTATTTGATGACTCTTTTCGCGACAAGGAACATGATTGTGTTTTGGATGCATTAAAATGGACGAGCTTTTTAGCGCCCCAATCCAATATTAAATTAAGATCCTGCGAAAGAGATATCTGCATCGCTCTGCGTTTGTTTTCCAAGTCAGGTTTAGTGATGGGTTAAGGAACCTGAAAACTGGAGTGACGGGTACTATCGTCGGCGAAACTATGAATGGAATTAGTTGTGGACGAGAGAAGGTCGTTGTTGTGAAGAAGAAACAATGTTGGTGCCAGAACTGAGCCCTGAGGGACTCCAGCATTTACTTGGTGAAAGCTTGAAGAATGGCCGTCCACAATAACTGATATACGACGATTAGATAGATAACTAGAGAGCCAAGTACAGAGTTTAGTTGAAAGACCATAGGAGGGAAGTTTATTAAGAAGTGCGGCATGCCAGACCTGGTCAAAAGCTTTGGATATATCAAGAGCAACGATCTGGGACTCACCTAGAAACTCAAGAGACTTATTCCAGCAGTGTGATACGAAGGAAAGAAGATCTGCTGTAGATCTTTTGTGGCGAAATCCATGTCATGCAAAATTTTGTGTTTTTCTAAGTACTTAAGAATTTGTGAATTAATCAGTTTTTCCATTACTTTGCAAAGAACTGAGAGAATTGAAATTGGTCTATAGTTACATGGAAGAGATTTAGATCCTTTCTTGGGAACAGGTTGAACACGTGCAGCTTTCCAGCTTTCCGGAAAGATACCTGTGTTGTAAGAAATTCGAAAGAGCCGAGTTATGATTGGTGCAAGTTCTGGAGCACATTTTTTTAAAACGATTGCTGGTATGCTATCCAGCCCAGACGATTTCTTGGTGTTAAGGGAAGAAAGGATACGCTTAATGTGTTTTACCTTAAAAATAATATCGGGCATTTTATGAGGAACTGGGGTAACCGCTGGAATTGGATGATTTACGGGAGGGTCAAGGGTTGAATTGATAGCAAATTGTTTAGCAAATAATTCTGCCTTTCCTTTAGCGGTAGAAACAATTTCATCTTCCAAAGCTAGTGGCGGAAAACAACTGGTACAAAAATTTGTACTTCCATTTTTCGTAAAGGACCAGAAAGATTTGCTGCCATTTGAGCAAGAAAGAACTTTGTTTTTAATACGATTGTCGAAGGAGTTTTTGGCTTCAGAAATTGTTTGATTGTACTAGTTTCTTGCTTCAATGCTGGCCTGTCGGTTTTCTGGACTAGAATCCTGTAGAAAATTTTTGTGAGCATGAACTTTTAAAATTCTAGCTTTATCACAAGATTTGGAAAACCAGGGTTTGTTATTGGATTGTTTGGGGTTCTTGATGGTGTGTTGAATATAGGTTTCAATGCCCAATTGAATTGATTTCGTCAGATGACTGCAAATTTCAGAAGGATCACCAGAAGAAAAGCAGATGGAATTCCAGGGGTAAGTGGCGAAGAATTCCCGCAGGCCATCCCAGTCGGCTGAATTGTAGTGCTATACGGTGCGTGGTGGCATGTATTCATTTACCTCGGGATGTGCAGGGTAAGATATAGTAACTAAGCCATGATATGAGCGACCTAGGGGAGCTGTGACAGATGTTTGATAGAGTTCGGGGTTGGTAGTAAGAAAGAGATCAAGGGGATTTGAACCATGATTTGGGACTCTAGGAAAGTAGGTGGTTTCCATAACAAGGTTGGTAAGAGAGTTACTGACTGCGAAGATTTCGGCTGCTCTGCCTTGGGAGTCAGTTTTTGAAGAGCCCAACCAATCCTTATTATAGACATTGAAGTCGCCAAGCACGATTATTTCAGCCGATGGAAACTGAGAAATTATGCTATCGATCTTTGTTGAAAGAAAGTCAAACTTACTACCGAATTTTTAATTTAAGTAAACAACCAACTGCTCTCGGCTGTGGCAGCCAATAGATACGAGATAATCGCGCACGCTGCTTAGTGCGCGGCGCGAGTCCAAATAATAATGGATAAAACTACAGTCAAAGATTAATTATTTACTCTTTGCTACAGTGTTTTTATCTTTGTTTTTAACCGACTTAAAGAACGAGAAGTTTCTTAATTCGCCGCATACTTTTTTGTACAATAATGTACCACCGGTTCAAGATATTTTAGTTAGTTGATTTATTAATTGAACAAAATTATAATTTTCAAAGAGGATTTTCTAAGTTTAAAAGGTTTATATTAAAATCACCAAGACAAATTATTTCATCCACAGTAGGATACAATGTAGAAAGGATGTTATCAAAATCATTAATAGTTGCGTTAAAATTAGTGTTTGGCGGACGATAGAAAACGCAAAAAGCAAAAACAAAAACCATTTAATCTTAATTTTAAAAATTAAGAACTCAAGAATAAAACTAACATCAAAATCAAAGTTAATATAATAATAATCTCTGGAGTCAAATTGCTTTTAATGAAGGCTCCACATCCTCCACCTCTACCAATTCTATCTTGACGTATGAAGCGATAATAGCGATAATGCGATAATAGCAAAATTAGTTAAGTTATCAGCCTCAGAGAGCCAAGTCTCAGTAAGAAGCATTATATCAAAGTCATAATCCCCAATCAACGTCACGAATTCGTGAAAGCCTGTAAAAATGGATCTATATTCAAATGAGCAACTTTAAGTTTTAAATCGTTCATAATAAAACAATGTATTACTTCCTTCAAACAAAAAAAAACCGTAGGTACAAAAACTAAAAAATTATAATTATGTTAGAAAAGAGCCAAATATAGCTCAATAATTTTATATGTTATAAATGAAATAAAAAGCAGGTACTATAGGACCAAGAACCCCCAGGGAGATAAAAAAATAAGATAAAATAAGCGATATTGGAGTTTTCAATAAGTCTGCAAAACTTAAATTATTTACAACAATCCTTTAAAAGAAAATGTCAATAATGAGTATACAGGGTGTCCATTTAAAAACTTTCCACTCAAGTTATCTTCGAAACGAGACAGATTTGAGAAAATCGCCGAAACACGTCAAGATATTTATTGAGGGGGAACGTTTTTACAAAAAATTGGACGGCGCCCCTTTAACCCCTTAACCACCAGGGCCACCACCCCAAAATTCTTAAATGAGAAGGCGGGTCGAGTGATACATCATTTTAAAGCTCCTGACGAGTACTTTATAACCCTAGAATATGAAGTCAATATCTTCACCTATAACAAAATGGCGGTACTTTTAAAAATTACCTAAATACCTGATTTGGATGGCCATATTTCCGAAACTAATAAAGTTAGATGTACCTAATGTGGTGTTTTCTTAAAGCTCTTTTAAAGGTCTTTTTAATGGTAAAATAATATACAGGGTTCTTAAATAAAAAATATGTACTTTTTCTTCTACCCTGTATATTACTACCAGTATCACCATTAAAAAGACCTTTAAAAGAGCTTTAAGAAAACACCACATTAGGTACATCTAACTTTATTAGTTTCGGAAATATGGCCATCCAAATCAGGTATTTAGGTAATTTTTAAAGTACCGCCATTTTGTAATAGGTGAAGATATTGACTTCATATTCTAGGGTTATAAAGTACTCGTCAGGAGCTTTAAAATGATGTATCACTTGACCCCCATTCCCATTTAATATTCTAAGGGTGACATCTACCCCTCCTAGGGGTTAAAACAAGAAGGCTAAAAATATTCATTTTAAGTGTCCCCCTTACAAATAAAATTGACGGGTCTTTCCGATTTGTCATATTTTTAACTCCAAGAAAGATATTAAGGGTGGGAAGTTTTTAAATTGACACCCGGTATATTAAATTAATATAAAATATCCATGTGCGATATTGCAAACAAAAACATTAAAATGCAAAAAGTCAGATCCCGCAAGTCTTTTGCTAGTCCCTTTTATAGGTGAAGATAAATAAAGCAAACTTCGTATATATAAAAAAAAACAAAATAAACTATATTTTTATATTAAACCCAATCCTTCTAAATATTCTTTTATTATTCCTAATCGAAACTCTAAAGTAAATATAAAAAAATATGTATACATACATTAAAGAATTTGTACACAAAAAAATGCCGACATTAAAACGCCCAAATATGGTATCAATAAACCAGTAATACCCAAACAAACAAGATAATTGGACAAATAAAAATAAATACGATCAAGTAAAAAAGCAACTATAAATCACTTTTTTGGACATCAATACTTTTTTATTTTTATGGGAATCCCAATAATAAATTTTGCCGCTCGATGACCAAGCATTCTTACCAAACTTTCGTTTCGCAGCCACCAACAAATCATACCTGTCACGAGTAAGGTCGTCATAAATAACCACACCCGTATTTTTAGGCAATTTTTTTGCCGCCACCACTTCGCTTTTTTAAAGTTTGATAGAAAACGCACTAAAACCGTGGATCGATTTCCCGCCCTATCTCTACCTTTATCTTTAATAAGGAAGGCAAAATCGAAACCACATGGAATTTTAAGGTTCTCTTCCAGAAAAGTGGCAACACAGTCAGCTATGTTATCATCATCACCAAAATTAAGACCACAAACTCGTAGACAGTTTGTGGCGCTTACTATTTTGTTCCAAAACATCATGACGTTTTTGAAGCTGTAGTAGAGATTCGGAGTTTTTGGTAACTGTTGTGTACATAATTAATAATTAAAGAAACATTTTTCAGCGAAACACATACGGAAGAGAGTTTCTCCTCCAACTTGCTTAGCTTAGCAACTATTTTTTTCCAGTTGGGAAACAAAATTTGAACAAACCCTGGCTTCTCGGTTTCATCCGAGTCTGACCTACTGGCACTAGCGGCATTTTGACAACCACTGGTGTAATGTTTCTTACTGCGCAAAATACACTTTAACTAAATTAGACTACAAAACAAATATAGCTTAATTTGAAGACTTTAAAGTTACACAGATGAATGTGCACAAGTAAAATTAACTAGGAGGGTACGAAAAAAACAATTATTTTCAAAAAATACCACCGTACTCTAAAACTTTTGAGGAGCGCTCGGACCGTACACCTACTCACTTCGACACCTCATCGTTTACCTGAGACAAACGGATAGCTGCAGCTCCGTGTGTATCGATTTCTTGCAGCCCCGCGTGTATCGATTTATAACCCTTTGATATACAGATGTGGAAAATCTTCATTCGCCCTTTGCAATTCCCCAAGTGGAAAAGCAAGTATTTCTGAATATACTGAATCACATAAGTTCGACTGAAACAGACGATGCGATGTTGTCGATGCACAAATATTTCCCCGTTCTCTTTGCTTACATCCAAACGTACTCCCCTATTAGGACACTGGTGCCGACGGTTTTCGTTTTGCGTATCAAGAACTTGCAGCGTTCGGGTATTGAACAGTGTTGCCAGAGACTTTTTTCGGGGATTTTTGATGACAAGGTAAAACGGGATTTTTAAAGTAAAAACGGGGATTTTTAACGATTTGGAAGGTAGTATAAAAACATTTTTAAAGGTACGTTTTGATCTTACTTTAATTGCATGATATTTACGTCAGATAAAAATTCTGACTAGTGTAAACAATCAAAAATTTATATCAGACAACATTTTTGACCGTGTACACAGCTAGAATTTCTATCTGACATAAATATCATAAAATTAATGTCAGTTGTAAACAAATCATTACTTTTACTTACTTTTTACTTAAAAGTCTCGATTTTTACGTAAACCTTTTTTTTGATTGTCAATTTCTTTGGCGTAGAAAAACATTTTTTGACTATTAAAAGGCGGCCCTCAAATGTGGCTTTAAATCACAGGGATTTTTTCTAAAGTATCCCAAAAAAAGTGATTTTTTGAACCACGCGGGGGATTTTTATCGTAACCCACCTGGCCACACTGATGGTATTCAGTAGCATGGTGAAAGTTAGAAGCATAATTCTTTTTGCCATTTGGGTTTTAACAAAAAAAAAGAAGTAAATTTAAATAAAATATTCTCTAAAAAATAAAAAGAACATAAAAGTATTTCTAACGGAAATGTTTATACAATGTAGAAACTCTTTTTAAAATCTTATTATTATGGTTCTGAAAGAGACCACAATTTTTAGCAAGACAATATTTCAATTTATTAAATTCGGTTCTCTTTGGTTTTCAAGCATTTGAGGTGATATGCTACCGGGTGGTGCAAGGCACCAGGGCGCAATACTGCGGGACGGAAATTTTTAAAAAAGGGCGGAAATGCAGCAGTATCACAGACTTGTCGTTTCTTAGTTAATGGAGGTGCAAGTGGCACCTCATCATTACACATGCACTTCCTACAATTTCGTTAACAGCCGATGGTTTCAAACTTTTATAATAATTTCAAAAGTTGTACTTTTCGTTGGTACAAGACCAAACCTATAATGCAAACCTCCTAATTATTTCTTCTGCTAAATTACCAGCATAGTACTACTTAATAATTTGAACTTTTTGTCAACGATATTGACCAAAACTTAAAAAAATCTAAATTAAGCAGGATCAGCAGCAGTTTGCAACACAGCAAACGACTTGCCAGTAAAAATAAATTTTAAAGGATTCTAGTCGACCCGACTCCAAAAAAATCTGTCCCCAAACCTAGTTCAAAAAGCCCTAAATTGATATTTTTATGTTTCCTGAAAGTCCTTAAATTTTAAAAATTAAATGTACATTATACAATTACATTCTTAAATCACAAAAATAAAGTAAAAAAGGTTTAATAACATTTTTATTACTATTATTATTTTAATTTTATCCCGAAAGTTAAAAAAGTCGTCAACCCTGTACTCGACATCTACGTACCGCAGACGCTCTCGTCTGGATTTCTTCTCCTGCTACGGCACAAAAGAGTGGGGCTGTAATTACAGTAGGCGGAAACATATTGCCGAAGAGAAGGGAGATACTAAATCACATGAGTTCGACTGAAACAGAATGAGGTGTTTCCACGCCCGTTCCCCTTGCTTTCTCCCCCACCACTGCGCAAACGCGCTCGCTTTGTTTATGGCTGATCGAGCTCGAGCACGCAGTTGCTTCTTTGCACGCATTGAGGATGTTACTGCTTTACATATTTTGATACAAATTTTTTACGTAACTATTAAATATTTTGGTATTTGATGAACTTATTGCTTTAAATGCATCAAATACTGCCATTTTTAAGAGCTTCTTTTTTGCCGTTTGGGGCTAAACAAAATTAAAAGCAATTCCGAAAGAAAGAATAAACAAATAATTTTGAAAATAAAAATATAATTCTAAAAAAATTAAAGAACATAAAAGCATTTCTAAAAAAATTCTTATAAAAACTTTAATACTTTTTAAAATCTTAGTTTATAAGGTTCTCAAAGAGACCACCATTTTGTGCAAGACAATATCCCAACCTGTTATAGAATTCGGTTCTTGTGTTTTCAAGTATTTCAGGTGTTATTCCTATAAGAACCTGACTAATTTTTTGGTGGAGCTCATCTAAGTCATTTGCACGTTCATGACGATGCCTATAAATTTGTTGCTTAACATGTCCCCAAAGAAAAAAATCATTTGGTGCCAGATCTGGTGATCTAGGAGGCCAATTTATGGTACCTCTTCCGCTGATTATACGATTTGGAAACGTGACTCCCAAAAATTGTTGAACTTCCCTGGCGTTATGAGCCGGACAACCATCCTGTTGATACCAAATATCTTCAAAATTGACATTGAGAGCCTGAACAGCTGGAATAACCTGATTTCTCAAAAGATTCAAGTATTGGTTGGCATTTAAATTTCCCTCAATAAAAAAGGGCCAATAATATTATCGCCCAAAATGCCAGCCCACACGTTGACCTTTTGAGGGTATTGTGTTCTAAGAGGGATAGTGATGTGCTTGTTTTCTATCGAGTAACCTACAGCGATAGAAGGGTTGTGATGACCATGCAAGGGAAATGATGATTCATCAGTAAAGAGAATATTTTTGATAAATGTGTCATTAGCATTGGCCCTCTCCATCATATCCCCACAAAACACCATACGTTTTTCATAGTCTTCAGGAAAAACCTCTTGACTAGATTGCAATTTATAACAATGGTATTTGTTTCGTTTCAGAATATTCCTAACTGTTCGAGATTCAATATCAAGTTCTTCAGAAATTTTGGTACTATTACAACGAAAATTAATTTCGGCTAAACTGCAAACAGCAGTCTCTTGCCGGACTTGCCGTTCCTCGGTTAATGGAGGTGCAGACGGCACCTCATCATTACACATGCATTTCCTACAATTTTGTAAACAGCCGCTGGTTTCAAACTTACTTATAATTTTTAAAATTGTACTTTTAACAGGCACAGGACCTCCTTCAAATAAAAATGCAAATCTCCCGATTATTTCTTCTGCTGAATTACCGGCATAGTACCACTTAATAATTTGAACTCTTTGTTCAACGGTTTAAACCAACATTTTAAAAAGAAAGCGCCGTAGTTTATAGTTTGCGGTACCCCAAACAGCTTGCAAATGAGCTCTGTTCAACGCTCGGACCCGGCGACGGCACGTTGATGTGCCCCACTACTGCAGGAAAGTGGGCGTATACATACATATGGCATCATTGCATTGGAAAAATGGGGGAATATCCTATTTTCCGTTACTTTCTATCTTAAGGCAAGTTCGCTTTCTCTTTTTCCACTTGTTAATCTCAATGGTTCGATAACGATTTTCCAGACCTGTATAATGTATTCTACAAATCTACAAACGGTTAGCTGCAGCCCTGTGTGTATCGATTTATTGCAGCCCCCTGTGTATCGATTTGACGATATAAAGAACCAAAGACAGAGTATAGGTGGGGGTCATGGTTAGTTATGGTTAGTTTTTAGCAGTAAATCTTTTTTACATTTCCTAATTAAACCTTCATTGCTGTCAACAGCTTATAAATCGATAGAAGCTGCAGCTAACCGCTAGAAGAGGTACTAGTAGTGTTTTTTAATGAATATTTACCGATTTAATTGTAATAAGAAACTAAAAAGCTAAAAATAATAGTAACAAAAAAATGAACCGACTTAAAAAAATAGTTAAAGTCCAGTAAAAGTTAAAAGTAATAAAAAAAGAAATCGGGTAATAACATATGTGCTCCACTACTCAATGGAATAACTAAAAACAAAAGATTTTATACTTTTATGCGATATGCTATTACCCGACTTCTTTTCAAATTATTATATTTATTGCTGTTTGCAACAAATGTAACACTGTAAAATATCTTGCAATTATTATTAAATTTTGAACAAGATGGGATCGATTAATTATCTTGCAAAAAATATAATACCGCAATTTCTACCTTTTAACGATTGTTGCTATAATAATGCTTAGAAAGTTATTATTAGTCTTTAAATTTTGTTTAGTTACCCGTTTTATATATCTTTTGTCATAGGTTTTCAAAACACAACATATCAGCCCCTTCGTAAATTCAAGTCAAAATAGAAGGCTATGACTAATAAGCTTTACAAAATTGGTAAAAAGAAAGATAGGTTATTGGATTGTTACAAATTTTAACGTAAGATTTTGTCATACTTGATTTTGAGTTCTGCATAATATAACTTTAAGGCTACCAAAATAAAGAAATTATTTATTTAAAATACAACTTTATTTAGGATACATACATATGTAATTATCTAACCTCATTCAACAAATAGGGATGTTTAAAACAAGATCCAGAGTATTAACTTATGTATTAATTAAGTAGATAAATTAGAAAAATAAAACTAAATGTAACGTCTTAATGCTGACCAGATTGTATTTTATAATACTCAAAATAGTGTCCTTTAATAGAGAGAAGTTGATTATGTGAACCCATTTCTGCTACCTGTCCGTCTTTTATTACACATATTACATCTGCATCTTGTATTGTTGTGAGTCTATGGGCGATTGTTATACAAGTTCTTCCTTTTCTTGCATTGTCCAGAGCTTCTTGGACAACCTTAAAAGAAGTTAACATTATAATTTTTTTATGAATATCTTTAAATATAAAGAGAAAAAATACTATTAGTGATAACCAGTATATCCGAAGTTAGTAAAAATAGAGAAACTAAATTATGTCGATTACATAAATATGTAAAAAATATCTACTTTTTGAACTATTTACATCTTCTTCAGCCTTGCAGAAGTGACACCAGGGATTTACTTCCAGGAAAATACAACTAAAATTCTACATCAAGATGTGGCTTATTTTAAAATCCTTAACAAACAAATGTTTCTACACAAACTAGATATCTTACAGTCACCCGTAGTTACACTGGTCTGCAAAAAAAAATACTTTTTTATTCTTACTTAATTTATTACTTATGATCTTATAGATTTGTCTCTGCGGTGTAGTAGTGAATACAGCTTTGATTTTGAAAGCCAGAAGTCGCCGGTTCGATCCTCGGCCGGGGAGTCATTTTTAAGTAGTATGGTACTACCGCGATGTGCTGTAAAATGCAAAAATTTGCATGTTTCTCACTCAGGGTACTCTTGTATTTAGGAATAAGCCTTTGTGAGATGTCACAAAGATTAAATAAAAATGATGCTTAAGAACTTAAAGCGGAGGTATAATTAGTAACCTTAATGCTTTATTTTTATTAAAATATGATTTATAGGAGGATTTTCTGCAGAGCAGTATGATTAATTATAATTATAATTATTTTTTTTCTTTTTTAATAAAAAAGTTTTTTTGATGAATTATTTTAAAGGATTTTTTTTTTTTTTTTTTTTTGAAAACAGGTGACCATAGAGACCTCTAGTTCATATAGAAATATGTGTTTTTAAGGCCTTTGAAGCTACAAATCTTTATTAAATTCCATATAAAATTTTGGAATGCAATCCTTGCTGGCATTTCTTTAAGAGTAAATTAGTGTTGTTGCCTTCAAGGAACTAGGGTACTGGAATGGGTACAATAAAACGGGAGTTTGGTACAATAAGCCTTCAGGCTGCAGTGCCACCGGACATGCAGACGGCTCCCTGGGAGAAAAGAAAGAAAAGTTTTGTTGCCAAAACTTATTTTCCCTACATTTACTATTAGCCAATACTAAAGACAATTTGAAACTATAGTTGTCTTTGCCAATAGTAAAACTTTGTAAGCGCCCAGTAAAAGAACGTATCACTCTCTCTTACTGACAGTTTGAATTAAAAAACTTGTTATTTAAACAGTAATCCTACATACTTTTTCACTCTCGTTATCTAATGCTGAAGTGGCTTCATCTAAAAGTAATATTTTCGGATTTCTTAATAATGCTCTAGCTATGGCAATTCTTTGCTTTTGGCCGCCTGATAACTGCTTCCCTTTTGAACCAAGTCTTGTTTCGTAGCCCTGAAAATATTTTATACTTAAAAAAATAAATATGATTTAATAACATCTAAATTAGTCATTTTTTTATTACGCTATTTTTTGAAAGGCATTAAAGTTTGGAGTGTTTGTGTAAACTTACCAATGGAAGACTAGCTACAAAGCTATGTATATTTGCGGACTTGGCAGCTACAATAATTTCTTCCAATGATACAGTTCGGTCATTAACACCATAACCTATATTCTCTGCTATTGTTAAATCAAATAAATTTGGTTCTTGACTGACTATACCTAACTGAGATCTAAAATTTTAAATATTCTTTATAAAATTATGTGTATAATACTACTATTTATGTTTGTACTTAAATAAAAATTAAATAGGCAATTTGGACTATATATTATTCTATTTTAAGTTTTTATTAGTTACATATTTAAAATTAAGCATTTATAATTATTTAATTTTAAAAATCAATTTTTTGCTTTACAAAATTGTTTTGGTTGTATAGTTTTTATAGGTTTTAACAAATCGTACTTGTAAAGGGTTTTTAGACGAGCACTATACTGGCGGTTTTTTTACTCTGTGACTTGACGTTTTCTTTTACCCCTTAAATTCGTGTTTTGTTTCCGTTCTTACCACAGTTTATTTAGATAAAAGTTTATGCAATATAACTGTAAACGCGACATCAACTAAACTACAGATCAAGCTACCTTTGATTTTGCCATTATTTCTTTTAGTTTAGATCATTTTGTGTTACAAAATAAAAAAAATACAGTTTGCAAATAAATAAAAAAATACTGATAATTAATGGCACTACGAACAAAAATTTTTCCAAAAATTCTTAAATACGTAAAATAAATACATATTTATGAAGAGAGGTCTCTTTAAAAAAAAACATGATTTTTTATTGCAATAAAATGGCTGTGAGAAAAAATAAAATTAATTAATTAGTAGGTATAAATGAATAAAACATGTGTAAAATGGTAATTTGGAAAAAATGTATACGGATATAGAAAAAAATCTTAAGCAACACATGCATATAGTGACCTTTTTTACTCATGGGATTGTCGAACTTGCCTGACCGATCGTGGTGTCAAACCTGCCATTCTTAAAAGAAGTATCACTTTTGCACTTGTTACATAAATTACCAGAAACTAACCTTAAAGAATGTAAATCTAAATTTCTAATATCATCCTCATCCACGTTAACTTCTCCATAAGCTGGATCATAAAACCTCATTAAAAGTTGAATTGAACAAACCCTGGCTTCTCGGTTTCATCCGAGTCTGACCTACTGGCACTAGCGGCATTTTGACAACCACTGGTGTAATGTTTCTTACTGCGCAAAATACACTTTAACTAAATTAGACTACAAAACAAATATAGCTTAATTTGAAGACTTTAAAGTTACACAGATGAATGTGCACAAGTAAAATTAACTAGGAGGGTACGAAAAAAACAATTATTTTCAAAAAATACCACCGTACTCTAAAACTTTTGAGGAGCGCTCGGACCGTACACCTACTCACTTCGACACCTCATCGTTTACCTGAGACAAACGGATAGCTGCAGCTCCGTGTGTATCGATTTCTTGCAGCCCCGCGTGTATCGATTTATAACCCTTTGATATACAGATGTGGAAAATCTTCATTCGCCCTTTGCAATTCCCCAAGTGGAAAAGCAAGTATTTCTGAATATACTGAATCACATAAGTTCGACTGAAACAGACGATGCGATGTTGTCGATGCACAAATATTTCCCCGTTCTCTTTGCTTACATCCAAACGTACTCCCCTATTAGGACACTGGTGCCGACGGTTTTCGTTTTGCGTATCAAGAACTTGCAGCGTTCGGGTATTGAACAGTGTTGCCAGAGACTTTTTTCGGGGATTTTTGATGACAAGGTAAAACGGGATTTTTAAAGTAAAAACGGGGATTTTTAACGATTTGGAAGGTAGTATAAAAACATTTTTAAAGGTACGTTTTGATCTTACTTTAATTGCATGATATTTACGTCAGATAAAAATTCTGACTAGTGTAAACAATCAAAAATTTATATCAGACAACATTTTTGACCGTGTACACAGCTAGAATTTCTATCTGACATAAATATCATAAAATTAATGTCAGTTGTAAACAAATCATTACTTTTACTTACTTTTTACTTAAAAGTCTCGATTTTTACGTAAACCTTTTTTTTGATTGTCAATTTCTTTGGCGTAGAAAAACATTTTTTGACTATTAAAAGGCGGCCCTCAAATGTGGCTTTAAATCACAGGGATTTTTTCTAAAGTATCCCAAAAAAGTGATTTTTTGAACCACGCGGGGGATTTTTATCGTAACCCACCTGGCCACACTGATGGTATTCAGTAGCATGGTGAAAGTTAGAAGCATAATTCTTTTTGCCATTTGGGTTTTAACAAAAAAAAAGAAGTAAATTTAAATAAAATATTCTCTAAAAAATAAAAAGAACATAAAAGTATTTCTAACGGAAATGTTTATACAATGTAGAAACTCTTTTTAAAATCTTATTATTATGGTTCTGAAAGAGACCACAATTTTTAGCAAGACAATATTTCAATTTATTAAATTCGGTTCTCTTTGGTTTTCAAGCATTTGAGGTGATATGCTACCGGGTGGTGCAAGGCACCAGGGCGCAATACTGCGGGACGGAAATTTTTAAAAAAGGGCGGAAATGCAGCAGTATCACAGACTTGTCGTTTCTTAGTTAATGGAGGTGCAAGTGGCACCTCATCATTACACATGCACTTCCTACAATTTCGTTAACAGCCGATGGTTTCAAACTTTTATAATAATTTCAAAAGTTGTACTTTTCGTTGGTACAAGACCAAACCTATAATGCAAACCTCCTAATTATTTCTTCTGCTAAATTACCAGCATAGTACTACTTAATAATTTGAACTTTTTGTCAACGATATTGACCAAAACTTAAAAAAATCTAAATTAAGCAGGATCAGCAGCAGTTTGCAACACAGCAAACGACTTGCCAGTAAAAATAAATTTTAAAGGATTCTAGTCGACCCGACTCCAAAAAAATCTGTCCCCAAACCTAGTTCAAAAAGCCCTAAATTGATATTTTTATGTTTCCTGAAAGTCCTTAAATTTTAAAAATTAAATGTACATTATACAATTACATTCTTAAATCACAAAAATAAAGTAAAAAAGGTTTAATAACATTTTTATTACTATTATTATTTTAATTTTATCCCGAAAGTTAAAAAAGTCGTCAACCCTGTACTCGACATCTACGTACCGCAGACGCTCTCGTCTGGATTTCTTCTCCTGCTACGGCACAAAAGAGTGGGGCTGTAATTACAGTAGGCGGAAACATATTGCCGAAGAGAAGGGAGATACTAAATCACATGAGTTCGACTGAAACAGAATGAGGTGTTTCCACGCCCGTTCCCCTTGCTTTCTCCCCCACCACTGCGCAAACGCGCTCGCTTTGTTTATGGCTGATCGAGCTCGAGCACGCAGTTGCTTCTTTGCACGCATTGAGGATGTTACTGCTTTACATATTTTGATACAAATTTTTTACGTAACTATTAAATATTTTGGTATTTGATGAACTTATTGCTTTAAATGCATCAAATACTGCCATTTTTAAGAGCTTCTTTTTTGCCGTTTGGGGCTAAACAAAATTAAAAGCAATTCCGAAAGAAAGAATAAACAAATAATTTTGAAAATAAAAATATAATTCTAAAAAAATTAAAGAACATAAAAGCATTTCTAAAAAAATTCTTATAAAAACTTTAATACTTTTTAAAATCTTAGTTTATAAGGTTCTCAAAGAGACCACCATTTTGTGCAAGACAATATCCCAACCTGTTATAGAATTCGGTTCTTGTGTTTTCAAGTATTTCAGGTGTTATTCCTATAAGAACCTGACTAATTTTTTGGTGGAGCTCATCTAAGTCATTTGCACGTTCATGACGATGCCTATAAATTTGTTGCTTAACATGTCCCCAAAGAAAAAAATCATTTGGTGCCAGATCTGGTGATCTAGGAGGCCAATTTATGGTACCTCTTCCGCTGATTATACGATTTGGAAACGTGACTCCCAAAAATTGTTGAACTTCCCTGGCGTTATGAGCCGGACAACCATCCTGTTGATACCAAATATCTTCAAAATTGACATTGAGAGCCTGAACAGCTGGAATAACCTGATTTCTCAAAAGATTCAAGTATTGGTTGGCATTTAAATTTCCCTCAATAAAAAAGGGCCAATAATATTATCGCCCAAAATGCCAGCCCACACGTTGACCTTTTGAGGGTATTGTGTTCTAAGAGGGATAGTGATGTGCTTGTTTTCTATCGAGTAACCTACAGCGATAGAAGGGTTGTGATGACCATGCAAGGGAAATGATGATTCATCAGTAAAGAGAATATTTTTGATAAATGTGTCATTAGCATTGGCCCTCTCCATCATATCCCCACAAAACACCATACGTTTTTCATAGTCTTCAGGAAAAACCTCTTGACTAGATTGCAATTTATAACAATGGTATTTGTTTCGTTTCAGAATATTCCTAACTGTTCGAGATTCAATATCAAGTTCTTCAGAAATTTTGGTACTATTACAACGAAAATTAATTTCGGCTAAACTGCAAACAGCAGTCTCTTGCCGGACTTGCCGTTCCTCGGTTAATGGAGGTGCAGACGGCACCTCATCATTACACATGCATTTCCTACAATTTTGTAAACAGCCGCTGGTTTCAAACTTACTTATAATTTTTAAAATTGTACTTTTAACAGGCACAGGACCTCCTTCAAATAAAAATGCAAATCTCCCGATTATTTCTTCTGCTGAATTACCGGCATAGTACCACTTAATAATTTGAACTCTTTGTTCAACGGTTTAAACCAACATTTTAAAAAGAAAGCGCCGTAGTTTATAGTTTGCGGTACCCCAAACAGCTTGCAAATGAGCTCTGTTCAACGCTCGGACCCGGCGACGGCACGTTGATGTGCCCCACTACTGCAGGAAAGTGGGCGTATACATACATATGGCATCATTGCATTGGAAAAATGGGGGAATATCCTATTTTCCGTTACTTTCTATCTTAAGGCAAGTTCGCTTTCTCTTTTTTCCACTTGTTAATCTCAATGGTTCGATAACGATTTTCCAGACCTGTATAATGTATTCTACAAATCTACAAACGGTTAGCTGCAGCCCTGTGTGTATCGATTTATTGCAGCCCCCTGTGTATCGATTTGACGATATAAAGAACCAAAGACAGAGTATAGGTGGGGGTCATGGTTAGTTATGGTTAGTTTTTAGCAGTAAATCTTTTTTACATTTCCTAATTAAACCTTCATTGCTGTCAACAGCTTATAAATCGATAGAAGCTGCAGCTAACCGCTAGAAGAGGTACTAGTAGTGTTTTTTAATGAATATTTACCGATTTAATTGTAATAAGAAACTAAAAAGCTAAAAATAATAGTAACAAAAAAATGAACCGACTTAAAAAAAATAGTTAAAGTCCAGTAAAAGTTAAAAGTAATAAAAAAAAGAAATCGGGTAATAACATATGTGCTCCACTACTCAATGGAATAACTAAAAACAAAAGATTTTATACTTTTATGCGATATGCTATTACCCGACTTCTTTTCAAATTATTATATTTATTGCTGTTTGCAACAAATGTAACACTGTAAAATATCTTGCAATTATTATTAAATTTTGAACAAGATGGGATCGATTAATTATCTTGCAAAAAATATAATACCGCAATTTCTACCTTTTAACGATTGTTGCTATAATAATGCTTAGAAAGTTATTATTAGTCTTTAAATTTTGTTTAGTTACCCGTTTTATATATCTTTTGTCATAGGTTTTCAAAACACAACATATCAGCCCCTTCGTAAATTCAAGTCAAAATAGAAGGCTATGACTAATAAGCTTTACAAAATTGGTAAAAAGAAAGATAGGTTATTGGATTGTTACAAATTTTAACGTAAGATTTTGTCATACTTGATTTTGAGTTCTGCATAATATAACTTTAAGGCTACCAAAATAAAGAAATTATTTATTTAAAATACAACTTTATTTAGGATACATACATATGTAATTATCTAACCTCATTCAACAAATAGGGATGTTTAAAACAAGATCCAGAGTATTAACTTATGTATTAATTAAGTAGATAAATTAGAAAAATAAAACTAAATGTAACGTCTTAATGCTGACCAGATTGTATTTTATAATACTCAAAATAGTGTCCTTTAATAGAGAGAAGTTGATTATGTGAACCCATTTCTGCTACCTGTCCGTCTTTTATTACACATATTACATCTGCATCTTGTATTGTTGTGAGTCTATGGGCGATTGTTATACAAGTTCTTCCTTTTCTTGCATTGTCCAGAGCTTCTTGGACAACCTTAAAAGAAGTTAACATTATAATTTTTTTATGAATATCTTTAAATATAAAGAGAAAAAATACTATTAGTGATAACCAGTATATCCGAAGTTAGTAAAAATAGAGAAACTAAATTATGTCGATTACATAAATATGTAAAAAATATCTACTTTTTGAACTATTTACATCTTCTTCAGCCTTGCAGAAGTGACACCAGGGATTTACTTCCAGGAAAATACAACTAAAATTCTACATCAAGATGTGGCTTATTTTAAAATCCTTAACAAACAAATGTTTCTACACAAACTAGATATCTTACAGTCACCCGTAGTTACACTGGTCTGCAAAAAAAATACTTTTTTATTCTTACTTAATTTATTACTTATGATCTTATAGATTTGTCTCTGCGGTGTAGTAGTGAATACAGCTTTGATTTTGAAAGCCAGAAGTCGCCGGTTCGATCCTCGGCCGGGGAGTCATTTTTAAGTAGTATGGTACTACCGCGATGTGCTGTAAAATGCAAAAATTTGCATGTTTCTCACTCAGGGTACTCTTGTATTTAGGAATAAGCCTTTGTGAGATGTCACAAAGATTAAATAAAAATGATGCTTAAGAACTTAAAGCGGAGGTATAATTAGTAACCTTAATGCTTTATTTTTATTAAAATATGATTTATAGGAGGATTTTCTGCAGAGCAGTATGATTAATTATAATTATAATTATTTTTTTTTCTTTTTAATAAAAAAGTTTTTTTGATGAATTATTTTAAAGGATTTTTTTTTTTTTTTTTTTTTGAAAACAGGTGACCATAGAGACCTCTAGTTCATATAGAAATATGTGTTTTTAAGGCCTTTGAAGCTACAAATCTTTATTAAATTCCATATAAAATTTTGGAATGCAATCCTTGCTGGCATTTCTTTAAGAGTAAATTAGTGTTGTTGCCTTCAAGGAACTAGGGTACTGGAATGGGTACAATAAAACGGGAGTTTGGTACAATAAGCCTTCAGGCTGCAGTGCCACCGGACATGCAGACGGCTCCCTGGGAGAAAAGAAAGAAAAGTTTTGTTGCCAAAACTTATTTTCCCTACATTTACTATTAGCCAATACTAAAGACAATTTGAAACTATAGTTGTCTTTGCCAATAGTAAAACTTTGTAAGCGCCCAGTAAAAGAACGTATCACTCTCTCTTACTGACAGTTTGAATTAAAAAACTTGTTATTTAAACAGTAATCCTACATACTTTTTCACTCTCGTTATCTAATGCTGAAGTGGCTTCATCTAAAAGTAATATTTTCGGATTTCTTAATAATGCTCTAGCTATGGCAATTCTTTGCTTTTGGCCGCCTGATAACTGCTTCCCTTTTGAACCAAGTCTTGTTTCGTAGCCCTGAAAATATTTTATACTTAAAAAAATAAATATGATTTAATAACATCTAAATTAGTCATTTTTTTTATTACGCTATTTTTTGAAAGGCATTAAAGTTTGGAGTGTTTGTGTAAACTTACCAATGGAAGACTAGCTACAAAGCTATGTATATTTGCGGACTTGGCAGCTACAATAATTTCTTCCAATGATACAGTTCGGTCATTAACACCATAACCTATATTCTCTGCTATTGTTAAATCAAATAAATTTGGTTCTTGACTGACTATACCTAACTGAGATCTAAAATTTTAAATATTCTTTATAAAATTATGTGTATAATACTACTATTTATGTTTGTACTTAAATAAAAATTAAATAGGCAATTTGGACTATATATTATTCTATTTTAAGTTTTTATTAGTTACATATTTAAAATTAAGCATTTATAATTATTTAATTTTAAAAATCAATTTTTTGCTTTACAAAATTGTTTTGGTTGTATAGTTTTTATAGGTTTTAACAAATCGTACTTGTAAAGGGTTTTTAGACGAGCACTATACTGGCGGTTTTTTTACTCTGTGACTTGACGTTTTCTTTTACCCCTTAAATTCGTGTTTTGTTTCCGTTCTTACCACAGTTTATTTAGATAAAAGTTTATGCAATATAACTGTAAACGCGACATCAACTAAACTACAGATCAAGCTACCTTTGATTTTGCCATTATTTCTTTTAGTTTAGATCATTTTGTGTTACAAAATAAAAAAAATACAGTTTGCAAATAAATAAAAAAATACTGATAATTAATGGCACTACGAACAAAAATTTTTCCAAAAATTCTTAAATACGTAAAATAAATACATATTTATGAAGAGAGGTCTCTTTAAAAAAAACATGATTTTTTATTGCAATAAAATGGCTGTGAGAAAAAATAAAATTAATTAATTAGTAGGTATAAATGAATAAAACATGTGTAAAATGGTAATTTGGAAAAAATGTATACGGATATAGAAAAAATATCTTAAGCAACACATGCATATAGTGACCTTTTTTACTCATGGGATTGTCGAACTTGCCTGACCGATCGTGGTGTCAAACCTGCCATTCTTAAAAGAAGTATCACTTTTTGCACTTGTTACATAAATTACCAGAAACTAACCTTAAAGAATGTAAATCTAAATTTCTAATATCATCCTCATCCACGTTAACTTCTCCATAAGCTGGATCATAAAACCTCATTAAAAGTTGTATGATAGTTGATTTTCCACAGCCACTACCACCAACCAAAGCCACAGTTTTACCATGCATAATGGTGAGATCAAGGCCATTTAAGATTTGAGCTGAAGGTCTTGTGGGGTAAGAAAAGTAAATTCTAGAGAATTCAACATTCGGGTTGTCCTTAAGAAAAATATAATATTTTTATAAGAATGTTGTATACAGGGAGTCCCAGAACATAAGGAAAATATTCCAGAATCATATAGAACACATGAAAATGATAGGGCATTTGTTTTGTAAAATCTCGGTTCAATTTTTTTGATATCAAATGAGAGTACCTAAGGGTTTGAGCTATCCAAAAATACCATTTTGATTTGTTTTTTATTTACCAGGCTGTAATATAATTAGCACTAGGTATTTTTAACGGTTGGCCCACTCCTGGCAAACAAATGAACACAAATCTTTTACGAGGAGACCATTTAAAGAAGTCCTAACTAATATTTATCATATTAAAAAACTATTTTATTATACCAAGTACTATAAAATTTATATTAGAAAAACAGATTTATAATGGGCACATATCTTTGTAAAGAAAGACTTATAAAACATTATAGAAACTTGTCATATTATTTTCATGTGTTTTATATGAATTCGGCCCCATATTCTGAGTCATCCAGATGTATAAAATGTCACCATTAGAAATATTATATACAATACATTACATTAATTGTTAGGTATTTTTACGAAACTTCAGGATAAAATAAACCAAATTTCAGGCATGATATGACAATATCAAACTAAAAGTTGGGCGCTTGTTAAATATGTATAATTTTCAAGCTTTTGTTGAATACTTTATAACTCTAGAACATAAAGTCAATATCTTTACTTAGTACAAACTGAAGGGTCCTTAATAATTACCTGAATACCCGATTTTGATGGTTATACAGGGTGTGTTTTAATGATGTTTTTCCATAAAAATACTTTTTAAACTTGAATAATAAAAGGCGAATTAAAAATTTTAAGGTACTCTTAAAATTGTGTTTTATTAAAAATTGCGTTTTGATTTGAAGCTCCTCATTTATATCTTTTATTTCTTTCCTTAAATTAGGTTTATGTTGTTTAACTAGAGTTCTCAAATTTTCATAAAAAAATACCTAAAAATTCAAATGTTAGGAGTTTAATAAAAAAATAATAAGTATGTGTTATGCTTGCCAAAGTTTCAAAGGATTAAAGAAAGTACTGACTAGGTTTGAGACAGCCTGTGTAAAGAAGTACTTGAATACTTTATTATTAAAAAAACTGTAATAACTTAAGTTTTTTGATAAGTACTAAAGTTATAAAAAATCGATAATACCGAGTTTTTTAGTTTTTTACTCATACATATAACTGTAATTATGCCAAAAAACCATTTAATATGGGTTACTTCCTTTACTTAAAACATATTTCAAATGAAAACGCAATATCAATATTTAACCTTCATCAATTTAAGGGGTTAACCAATTATAACCGGGCTAATAATTGGTGACAACTTTGACGTATAATACAGGAATTAAACGTCAACATAACCGATTGGTAAATACCGTTCTATAATTGGTTAACTGCCTAAATGCATGTCTAATTTTATTTACTATTTACGCAGTGGCAGGTCAGTGATAACCAACGAAAAAAGGTCAAACCAAACATGTTCTTGACAAGCAGCAGCCGTGCGTCTTCCTGGTGAAGGTCAGGCCACATATAACCGCAACGAGTTGGTGGCCGTGCATTTCCCTGGTTTTGTAGTGAATTAAACTGCAGTAATATAAGTTAATTCTAACGCGCTTTAAATTACACCAGATTGTAAAATAAAGCTTTACAAATAAGATAACACAGTTTTAAGGTTTGTCCACACATAACAACACCAGAGCCTGCACCGTAGTACTGTCGAGTCTCGGTTTTAAAATGTAGCGTTGTAATCAAATGGCGTACTCCTAATCTCACCACTCCGTGCCCGACCACATACCCCGCATCGCATTTTAATAAGTAAACAAACATCACCGATTATTATCATTACAATTTTTTCCGGAGAGCTGGAAAGCTGCACGTGTTCAACCTATTTCCAAGAAAGGATCTAAATCTCTTCCATCTAACTATAGACTAATTTTAATTCTCTCAGTTCCTTGTAAAGTAATGGAAAAAATCATTAATTCACAAATTCAAGTATTTAGAAAAACACAAAATTTTGCACGACACGCAGTATGGATTTCGCCACAAAAGATCTACAGCAGATCTTCATTTCTTCGTATCACACTGCTGGAGTAAGTCTCTTGAGTTTCTAGGTGAGTCCCAGATAGTTGCTCTTGATATATCCAAAGCTTTTGACCAGGTCTAGCATGCCGCACTTCTTAATAAATTTCCCTCCTATGGTCTTTTAACTAAACTCTGTACTTGGCTCTCTAGTTATCTATCTGATCGACGTATATCAGTTATTGTGGACGGCCATTCTTCAAGCTATCACCAAGTAAATGCTGGAGTCCCTCAGAGCTCAGTTTTGGCACCAACATTGTTTCTTCTTCACATCAACGACCTACTCTCGTCCACAACTAATTCCATTCATAGCTTCGCCGACGATAGTACCCTTCACTCCAGTTTTCAGGTTCCTAAACCCATCACTAAACCTGACTTGGAAAACAAACGCAGAGCGATGCAGATACCTCTTTCGCAGGATCTTAATTTAATATTGGATTGGGGCGCCAAAAATCTCGTCCATTTTAATGCATCCAAAACACAATCATGTTCCTTGTCGCGAAAAGAGTCATTAAATACTCATCCTCTACTTATGAGCGGCCAAGTTTTACAGAGCAAAGACACCTTCAATCTTGTGGGCGTTGTTGAAAGTAACCTTAACTGGCATAAACACATTGTATCTATAGCCGCTATATGCTTGGATTTCTCTTTCGAGCCAAAAGTATTTTCCCCTTCTAATTTCTACACTTAATATGTGTCCCAAATCCCACCTCCCTTGGAGTATTGTTCTTATATCTGGGGCATGGCTTCCCCCACAACCCTAAGCATTCTGAATTCTATTCAAAGAAGAGCTATTCGTTTTATTAATGATCCTTCACTTACAGAAAGGCTTCCCTCTCTTGCCCATCGTCGGGCTGTGGGGGATCTATGGCTTTTTATAGGTTCTTCCATGGCTTCTGCTCTGAAGAATTGTCCAGTATAGTTCCTCCACTCACGGTTCCCATCAGAGAAACTTGTGGTTCCGCGCGTATGCATCCCTATACGGTCCAACTGGACAGGCCCCGAACTTTCCACTTTGTTCGTTCTTTTATCACTAGAGTTTTTAGAATATGAAACCTGCTGCCCGCGGAGGTCTTTTCTTCCCCCAAATCTTCAAGTGTTTAAGACCCGTGTCAACAAACTCCCTCTTACCTCGCTTAAGACACCCACGGTACGTTAGTATTAAGGCTTTTAGCCTTCGTGGTTTGTCCAAAGATAAAAAAAAACATTAAAATTTATTAAAAATAGACCACAAACGGGGTACCTTAATGTTTTTGGGTCGCCTAATCCGAATCCGAAAGAGTCAATTTGGCTACGGATTCGGAGTTAGCGACCCAAGAAACCACAAGATATTATGATTTTGGCTCATTTACGATAACTTCTGATGATTTAACCTTGATATGACCTTGGTGTTAACCTCATATGGTCAATTTGACCACAGATATGGATTCAGCGACCCCGAAAACATAAATATACCGTGATAGTGGTCCATTTTCAATAAAATTTAATGATTTGACCTTAAAATGACCCTGACCGTGATCTGATCAGATTCGGATTCAGCGACCCCAAAAACAAAAAGATACCATGGTCTGGTCTTTTGGACCTTCAACTTTTTTACTTGTTGGGCTGTGATTGATCTTAAAATGACCTTGACCCTGACCTGATAGGGTTAAACCGACTCTAGATTCTGATTTAGCGACCCCAAAAACAAAGAGATACCATGATCTAGTCTTTCGGACCACCTACTTTTTATTTTTGTGGGGCTGTGTAATCAATTTTATTTAAAAATAGTATAGTACAATCGAGTTTTTTTTAGTTGCACACATAAGTTCTGTGGTTTACAGAATTGTGCCTAATTTCCTGTAAGAAACAGTTATTAATGGTAACATATTACTGTGTAATGTTAATTTCATACCCATTGTCGTTCTATGGAATTTGAATAGTTTTTGATAGCAGGTACTCGTTCAAAAAGGGAAAAAATTCTAGTAGCTGCTGTGATTCCTTTTTGCATATTAGACGAAAATGACAAAGCATTTCCTATTGACCATGAACTTGTTACCACGACTTCAAGTACCCTTTAAAAAAATAATTTAATATAATAACTTTATAAATTGTTTATAATTTCTTGTAAAAAAATTTACACATACAATTTTACAGTATGTTGGGTGACGTAGCTGTAAGCAAAGGCCCTGGAGAAAACTAAGGCCCAAATAAATAATTGTGGCGTACTGCACGTAGTAAAAAAAGGCGCTTTCCTTCCTCAAAAACAAATTAACAAGTTACCTATAGGGGGGCTCAATTAAACAATTTAAAATAATTTGTACCCACTCCACCTCCTTATATTAATAATTCTGGTTTACTTATATATCGAATATGGGAAAAAATTCTCTTAGAGGCCGAAGGGTCCCTTTGAGCCTGTGGGCCCCGGGGAGCTGCCTAGATAAGATAAGAAAGGGAAAATAACATCATCATTAATTAGATATTTTAAAGAGCTTTAAGAAAATACACTGTGTGTCTATCTCTTAAAGTTTTGGAAATATAGCCATCCAAATCTAAAAATAGTAGATATAGTGTCTATTTTATATTCGACACTAAACTTAATGCTTAAGCTGGTTTTACACTTATCAAACTTCTTGTCAAATAAGTGGGACCAAGTTTACCTTAATTAAGTTTGATATTGTAAAAACAGAAAATTGGATATCAAAGAAATTCAATGTCGCCATGTCGCCATTGTCATGTCAAATTTGTTTGAAGGATTAGAAGAGTCCTATTTTTCGTCAAATATTTGATGCAAAACTTTAAAACTACCAATCCAATGAATTAAAAATTGACAGTTGGCAAGTAGGACAACTACTTAACCTCATTTTATCGTGATTGGTGTGGTGTTTGGTTTTTACCCTAATATTTTCTTCAAAGAAGTTTGTCAAATAATTTCCTATTTTACACTTCTGTCTTCAAACAAACTGTATCTTTGATAGATCTTTCGAATGGTGATATATTATACAGGATATTCCATTTAAAATGTACATTTTTGGAAAAAGTACCACAACTATACTAATTCAACCGACTTCGTATTTCCAATAATAAGGAATTTAGCAATAGTGCCGACTTAAGAATGATAACCCTGTTGACCGTTTACGGATGGGATTTACAAGAGAACAAGTGGATTAAAAAACATTTGTTTTTTAAAGTCATTTCCGATAAAAATGTCTACTTAAAAAAATACCAGATTATAAAAAAATAGAAAGATTTCGTATACAGGGTTTGCAAAAACTTAAAAAACACGATTTATTTCGTGGAGTAAACAACATTTAATTTTTAAGCAAAATGTTATTTCGGATATTAATTTAAAAGAAATTATGTAGTCTATAAAAATAAAAATACAAAATTTGATTAAACTCCCAAATTTACCTTAAATATTCTAATTTAAAATTTGAATCCGCTTTTATTAAATTTGGTTATAGCTGGAAAATTGTGTTGAATATGGCGAGAAGGGAAAAGGTATTTAAATGGTAAAGTATAAAATTATTAAATATATGTTTTATATTGGTTCTAGATTCATTTATTTGATGGTATTTATTATGGTACATGCCAAATGGAACCGCTTTCTCTGAAACAAAATAAAGAAAAACCCCCAAAAAACAAAAAAAAATAAGAAAATAAAAAAAAATAATAAAAATCGACGTTTCTGTTATTAATTGAAATAAAAACATTTTTTAAAGATATTTAATATTTAGGTCTAAAATTTTAAAATTAAATCTTTAATCATTAGCATACAGTGTTAGTAGAAAAACCCGGAAGGGTGGATTATCTCAGCAATCGTCAAATATAAATTAACCAAATTTTGTGGGAAGGGGTAACTGAACATGAAGAATTTAAAAAATGTTATTGCGAGGTTTCCAAGAATATCGCTTTTTCTCTAGGTTAGCGAATTTTACAATTTTAAATGGATTGGCCTAATTTTTATTATTGTAGTCAATAGGCTGTATCAACTTTAATATAATCTAGTATTATCGTGTTTTTACTCCTGTCAATTTCGGAGATATGGCATTATGCTTCTGTTAAAATGAATACAAAAACGAGTAGGTATGGTCAATTATCTCAAACACGATCCAACCGAAATTTGTCAAAATCAGTACAGCGGAGTAACTGTACATTCTTAATTAAGGAATCGTAATTTTGCATATTTTCAAAGATTCTTAAAAAATTAAAGGAAAGGGAATAGGAAAATTTAATTATAAAACATCACAAATGCAATTCTTAAATTCAGAATGTCCACTTACTTTCCTGTAATAATTTTGACGAATTTTGGTTAGATCGTTTTTGCGATAATTGACCATACCTAGTACATAGTTGAAAGAAGTAAAATTATCAGTAGTGAAAAACGATAATATTAGGTTAGAATAAAGTTGATTTTAGGTAATTGATTACAATAATAAAAATAGGAGTTTTCCATTTAAAATTTAAAAAAATGTAATTTAGAGAAAAACTATAAACTTAGCAACCTCGCAAATATATTTTTTAAATTTTTTATGTACAGTTACCTCTTTGCACAAAATTTAGTTCATTTCTATTGGACAGTTGCTGAGATAATCCACCATTCCGGTTTTTTCTACTAACCCTGTATTTTAAAAATCTTTTGACATTAAATGGACACAATACCAAGAAAAATTATTGGAATATTCTAAGACATAAACCCTAAATTTTAAAAATTTAGACCTTAAGTTTTTAAGAAGTTTTTAAAACAGTTTTTTAATTAAAATGGGTTACTATTTGAATTAGGTTTAAATTTTTTAGTGGAGTATAATATTCAGTTTTACTTTTTATAATTATTTATATTGTTCAATATACAGGGTGTTAAGGAATATTGCTAAAACAATTAAGGGCATATTCTATTATTGAAAATATAAAAAAAAACATGGGTCCGCAAATATCTTGTTCTCAAGATACTGGTGTTAAACTTGTAAAAAAAAATGTTTTTTTTATATTTTAAATAATTGGTAACTGTGTAAATTTATGTAAAATTTTTGTGCTTTTCTTAAATTAAGCAAATAAAAATACAGCTTTTACATATTCTATATTTTTTTGTATATTGTTTAGTTTAGGAGAAAAAAAATAAAATCCACTTTATTGAATATTTTTATATTATAAATAAGACATTCCGGAATATTTTTTCTTTTAAAAATTCAATTTTAAAGTTTTTTATTAGCTCTTATTTAACAACAAAAATTAATACCTATTTAAATAGGATTTATGTCCAGTCCAACAATGATTTCTAAAATAAGTGATTGACTTTTTTTTATATTTTTGTTAAAGTTTAACCCTCTGTATCTTAAAAACGAAAAATTTGCGGAGCCATGTTTATATGAACATTTTTTTATATTTGCTGATTTAGAAGCTGTCCCTGATTTTTATTTATTTATTTTGGCCATAAGGGACACAAACAGGTAAAATACCCACTAGAGTATCCACAAAATTAAATTAAGATATGATATAAAGTATGAATTGTTATAACATAAAAGATGTGAAAATTTTAATAAGTTAATAATGAATATTAACTTAAAACTTAAAATTGAGGATAAAAACTAACTTAAAAACTAAAAATAAGTCTAAAAATAAGTCATGCAACAATAAATAAACCTCAGAAAAAAATATATTAATAAATCAAGCACCTACAAGAGGCACAAGAAAAATCAGGTGATATATTATTAAACTTTTTTAAAATATTTTTTGTTTGTGCTAATGACATTGAGAAAAAGTCGATCTTGTTACTAAAGCTATTGCTTTGCCTTACTATGCGACAGAGAGGAGAATTTTGAGCAGAGTATGTGTGCCTAAATGGCAAATGAAACAATTCATTTGTTCTAAGAGATCTTTGAGGGATGTTGATGTAGATTTGTTGAAGAATTTCTGGGCTTTGAATAATGTTATTAAAAATTTTAAATAAAAATAGCACATCGGAAATGGCTCTTCTATCAGCCAGGGACATCAGATGAAAATGAACCCGAGCTTGGGAAACATCACAATTTGGAATTAAAAAATTTTGTTTAAAGGAAAGATATTTTAAAAATTTATTTTGAATTCGTTCTAATCGGTCAATATATGTAATTTGCTGCGGATTCCAAATGACACTACCAAAATTTAACTTACTAAGAACAAAACAGTTGTACAAGCAGATGATTGGTTTAGCATTCTTAAAACTTTTACATTTCCTTGTGACGAATCCCAACATCTTAGAAGCAGAATTAATAACAGATTCTACATGAAAGTCAAAAATCAGTTTCGTGTCAAAGATAACGCCCAAGTCTCTAATACTAGAAACTCTGTTTAACAGAGTATTTCCTATATGATATCCGTACATTATTTGGTTAAGATTGCGGGAGAACGTAATGGAGGTGCACTTAGACAGATTAAGATAAAGGCTATTTTCTTCACAATACTCTTCCAAGCGGTTCAGGTCACTCTGAAGCTTGTCACAGTCTTCAGGGCCGTTTATACTGGTAAAAACTTTTAAATCATCTGCATAGAGCAGAAAATCGGAGTAATGAAAACAAGACTTAATGTTATTTATGTATATTATAAAAATAAAAGGTCCTAAGTGTGACCCTTGGGGTACACCGGACGTGGATATAAATGATTTAGATGTAAAACCCTGAATTGAAACATATTGTGACCGATTTTTAATATATGATGCCACCCATCTCAGAAGGCTACCACCCACACCAATTTCTGCCAACCGGCTTAGTAGGATATTGTGACTAATTTTATCGAATGCTTTGCTAAAATCGGTGTATACAGCATCCACTTGAGTTCTGTTATCCATGCGGTTATGCAGATACTCACTAAACATGAACAAATTAGTCTCCAAGGAGCGTCCACGAAAAAGCCGTGCTGCTGCCAGATAATTCCATTTTTTACTAAGTTAAAAAAATATTCATATGTTAATTTTTCAAAACTTTGGGTATTATTGAAATTTTGCTTATAGGCCGATAATTTGTGATATCGTTTTTCTGACCCCCTTAAAAATAGGCACAACCACGGCAGTCCTCCACCTATCCGGAAACACACCCAAATCAAGAGAGTGATTAAAAAGTAAAGTTAATGGTACACTGAGGGAAACGGCGCACTTCTTAATAAAGATAGAAGGCAAATTATCCGGTCCGGAGCCTTTATTAGGATCCAGCTCTTTTAATGCTTTTAAAACATCACTATTTTGAAGAAAAATGCTCTTGCAGGTCTAGATTGTTTGAATTTTGAGGAACCGAGTCAAAATTAAATTGATGTCTTTCTGACACGAAGACACTCTCAAAATATGCACCGAACAAATCACCGATATCAGAACCACCCCGAGCAATCTGGTCTTCCCAGTGCATCTCGCTGGGTATGGCACTCACACACTGCCTTTAATAGAGGCATAGCTCCAGAATCTCTTGGGGTTACTAATTAAATCATATTCTACCGAAGTGGTGTATCTACCAAAATCAGCGCTAATCAGAGCTTTGCACCGTGCTCTTAAGATTTTAAATAAATTATAATCATTAACATTTTTATATTTACGCCATTTTTTATGGATTTTATTTTTTCCTTAACGGCTTTCATTGTTGCATGCGAGTAAAAAGTAGGAAAATATTTATTCTTAGAATAAGTTGGTACATAATGTTGTAAGATATTATCAATTTTATTATAAAATATATCCAAACTACGATCTAAAGATTTATTCAAAAACATTGAGTTCCAATCATTATCTGAGATCTTTTGATTGATCATTTCATAATTTGCCTTTTTGAAGTTAAAATATGTGGTACGATTAAACTTTAAGGGCTTATGCATAGGTAATATCAAAAAGAAACTCGATACATGGGTGGTGTATGTCCTCTGGTACAAGAGGGCTCGAACAATGACTGATGTCTAATATTTTAAATTTGTTGCACAAAATTAAGTCAAGTAAGCGATTATTGTGGTTAAAAACCTGATTAAATTGTAACAAATTTTGAAACGAAAAAGTATCCAACAATAATGAATATTTAGGCTCTACATTAAATGGTTCCAGATAATCACTGTTCTCCGCCTGCACCCACTGCGTGGAAAAGGCATTAAAGTCCCCACAAATTAAAAGTATGTGATCATCATCAATGGACAAACTACCTAATTTAGATGAAAAACTTACATAAGCACCATTATCATTGGGAGGTAGATAAACACAGCAAACAAATAATATTTTATTGTCATCCAATTTAATACTTATCCATAGATCCTCGGCATTGCTCTGATATTCTGGCACTAAAACGGCACTGAGCTTATTTTTCACGGCGATAAGGACACCACCGCCTTCAGACTTTGCACCGGGTATTGTTTCACGGTCTCGGCGAAAAATGGTATATTGATTTAAATCAGCTAACTCATGGTCAAAAATGGTACCTTTCAGCCAGGATTCGGTGATACAAAGAATATCGGGATTACTTGCATAAAGATTTTTGCTTAAAGTCTGTTAGTTTTGTTCTTAGGCCCCGAGTATTCTGATATATGACATTGAGAGCCATCAGGAATGGATACTAGGTAAAATAAAAATAA
>JACEGR010008275.1:0-38898 GCA_014170235.1 Listronotus bonariensis
ATACTAAATTACTTAAGAACCAATAAGGGCAATTTTATTATTTTAAAAGGAACACCCTGTATATTTTTATATTTTAAATATTTTATAGTTTTTGCTTTAAAAATATAAGACATAAGCTCTAGTTAATCAAAAAGAAGAAAAGAAATTTTAAAATTTCTTACATAAATGGTAACAAAAAAATACATAGATTATTCACAAAATTACAATTTTAATTAGGCTAGAATAATACTTTTAACATTTTTGTGTATAAAAATAAATAAAATGCAAAATAATAAAAAGAGATTTTTAAAATACAAGTAATAAGAAATTTCCTAAAAAAATTTAAGAAAAAACTTCTAATGCATGTCAAAGGCATCGAAAAGTGCAAATTTACGCTGAAATAAAACTACTTAAGTTGTTTGAAAAAAAGACTACTCAAGTTGTTTTACGATTTAGGACTTTGCGATAAACAACTCTCCTGCATGCACGAACAATGCCCATTCTGTTAGAAAATTCGACGAAAGCTATAGATAATTAAAATTAAGCTTGCAATATTACTAAAAAGCCTCTATCGGCATATATTTGAACTAGTACAGAGAGGTCATTGATAGGCAAGTTTTATTTTTGTTGTGGCAGTTAATATCGTGTTTTTTTATTAATTTGTATAACTAATTGAATAAATGCAATAAAAAATACAAGAATAATCCAACTACAATTTGTGCTAAGTGTTTTGGTGGTTGTCATCATAGATTCCGTTAAAAATCCTGTCATGAAGCAAAAGCTGCAAAGTCGGATTTGTTATGCCTGCAGTTTAAATGTAAATATTTAAGAGCTTACGTGTTGTCACTTAATACAAATTACGCTGAACGTGAGCTGGTAATTACTCTTTGTTTTATTTAGGTTTAAGACTATGATGCCTAATATTTTGTCTGAAATTTAATGTCTTGTTTTCAAAAGTGCTTTTGCCTTTAGCCAAGACCCAGTCCATATTCGTATATTTCTGAAAATATGGTAAATATTTTCGACACTTTTGATCTAGATACCCAGATTTATCAGCTGATTAACGGAATTGCAACATTGCTGCTCCTTAATTTGAATTCTCCTATTGATGAAACGCGAGTATTATCATATGAGGTACAATTATGAGTTAAAATTAGCGATGCTGTAATGTCAATTTAATAATAATAATTATTATTTTATTAAATGTTGTCAACTTTAGAAATAATTTTGAAATACAGGCATGTTAATACTCAGATAAAATAAGCAGCTTTAATTGTACAATAAATACAACCAATAATTACAACAAATAATATTAAGATTTTTATAAATACTTTTGAAAGCAGTATACTTTAACAAATAATGTTTTTTTGTGTTTATTTATTAATTTTTATTAACTATCTTTACTCAACAAAATATAAAAGTGTATCGGACTCAAAGATATGATACATCGGATTTGATTTATTTTTACCTCCTAAACACGATCTTGTGTTCAGAAATTTGGCAATCAAGTTACGGTTTGTTCTAAACCTTAAAAAAATTTCGACCTTTTACTTAAAATTGGCAGGGCTAGAAAAAACTATTTAATATGAAAATAAATAATACGTAACTTGTCAAATAAATACACCTAATAAAATAATTACAAACAAATATAGGAAAACCATGCCTTAAAAAATGTATCCATTTTTATAATTTTAAAAATAATTACAATAAATACAAAAAATAAATATTATATTTAAGGCTTAGGCCATATAATTCTTAAACTTATCTGAGATACAACATTTTAAAATTAACAGGTTTAAAAAATAAATCAAAGTCCAAAATGCAAAGCCGTATTAGCTAAATAAACTTACAACAGAAAGAAAAAAATAGTACAAAGTCGAAAAGAAAAGACTTTTAAATAATTTATCTTATGTTATTACCTACCTTGTTACACGCGAGAATAAATCTGCCTTTATCCGTTACATTTTTCTTAATGTTTCTTTTTCGTTTAAAGCAAATTTTGTAAGTGACATTTAATTAAAAAATACTTTTAGGCGATGTACCATCGTGCCCAAAAAAAACTGGGATATTAAAATCCAAGTAGGGAAGTGTCTCTTGGTCTATAAGAAACTTCATTTTCTATAATTTGGATTTTTTCTGACGTGGCTGTGACAAAATTACATTGATTTGGCAACTTTTATTTTTATTTATTTTATAATAATTTATTTATTTCTTAATTCCATTTAAGATAACATATAGGTCATTCACAAAAATATATTTGTAATTAGGTTAGATTAACATTTTAAAAACTTTAGTAATTATAAATAAATAAAAGACAAAATATTTAAAAAGCGGGTTTTTAAACAAAAGTAATGGCAATTTCCTAAAACCCTTTATAAAAAAACTATTTACGCATGTCAAAAGCAATACAAAGAGCAAATTTACACTGAAATAAAACGTACAATTTCAAGACTAATTAAGTTGTTTTACGATTTGGGACTTTGCGATAAACAACTCTTGTGCATACACAAAAATGCCATCCTGTCGGATAATCCGGCGAAAGCGCCGAGTATCAAATAAAGATAAAATATGAGTTAAAATCAAGGATATTTTTGATTTTTAAAAGCCTATGTACCCAAACAAAGACGGATTTTAGCTGTAAGACAGATTAAAATATTTTAATAATAATAATATAAAGCTGTACTTTCTACTAAAATTAGTATATTTACTTTTATATTATTGTGTTTCACTCAACCTATAACAATACAAAAATCAAACTTATCTTCTTTAATTTGCACTAACAATTGGAAAAAATATAAATCCTAAGAAAAAACTATGCTCTTTACATTCATTACCAACTTACTCTGCATATGGAAGTTTTGAAAACCTCGACACAAAATAGTATCAAGAAAATACCGAAAATCGAAATAGAATTATTCAAAAATATTTTGCCGATAATCCTATATCTTCTACATGAGTTGCAAACCAGGAACTAATAAATACATTATAAATAATAAAAACAATAATTCTTGCCGTAATATATCAATGCCGGCAGTTCAAAGTCGTCCAACGCTTTTTTGAATGGCGCTCGTTGCACCTCTAAAACAGTCTGGCAACGCGGTTGCTAGAGTGCTCTGCCTATACTCAATAGAGATCCGCGCAAACGGTCTTCAAGCATCTCGTACACGTTAGAGGATCAAATTATATAGTTTCATTTTTTAAATAACTTCATAAACGATATCAAGATCGGTATCGTCAATACTCGATAAAATGTAAAAGCAATTCTCCCTAGAGCGGGAGTACAAACCACACCAAAAGCCAAACATTTGCGGAACTACTTCCCTAATTGCTGGAATCATTTCGTTTTGCAGCATCTGCAAGATGGCTTTGGCCATTCAGTGTCCGCTCGAAACAAAGCGCCCAATTACGCTCTGGCTTGCCAGATATGCATTATAAATAAAATAAAATAATACCTGACATGTTTTATTACCATAAATTCCCGCACCTCATACTACGCACCGAAGCCTAAATCGAGACGTTCGTTCCGGGTAACTGGGATTTTCTACAGCCCAGGTAATGGTGGTTATGTCAGCTAAATACGCCACAATTTGTAAAATGACATTCGTCCGTCCATATTTTCTAAAAATTGGTTTCTTCGCATTTATTACGATACCAACGGCAAAGTTGAAGTCTTCGTAAATCACCCTCATTAAGCCGCTGACAAGGGTGTCTATATGGGCGATAATGGGATAACTGTAAACGTGATGTATGGTTGACTTCGGAATGAAGTTGCCGTTTGCACGTGTAGAAACGAGGATTATCGGCAAATGTTCTGAATATTTCTATTTCGAGCTACATTATTTTTTTGATGCATTAGGAGACTTCTCCATAGCTCCAAGTAGGTGGCAGTGTGGAGAACATTTTGTCCCAGGCTGATTCAGTCAATACTTTCCGCATAGTTCGTGATTTGTTATATAAATGTCAACATGTCTTCTTTCGCCTGAGCTTCCGGCAGTGATACGTTTACACAGTTTCCAATAATACAATAAAATATGTAATTTAAATGAGACTATCTTGCAACTTACAATCTATTAGGTTCGCAATGCAGTCAAGGACACACTCGGTCAGTGAAGATGCTTTTTAATGTTCTTGACATAAAACAAAAAAATTAAAATGTCAACATCATTCTAAAGGACTATTTAAGGCTCAGGCCATTTCATTTTAAAAATAATAAAGTTTAAAATACAATGCGGTTTAAGCTAAATTATCTTACAGCAAGGAATGGAAAAATTGTGCAAAGTCGAAAAGACTAGGGCTTTAACATAATTTAGTTTATATTTCTGGTTTCACGCGAGAATCAATTTACTTTTGCCAGTTACATCTTTATTAATTTTCGCTTCTTTAAGCAAGTTTTGTTACTAACATTTTATTAGATATATAATATATAATAATTTTTTGCTAATTACGAAAGTTGATGTGATAGCGAATATCCTTAAAAATTTTAACAGTCATATAAATAAATAACATTGTAAAAGCAATATTATATAAAATTCCTACAAAATAGGTGAATAAAATTTTATTATTATTCTTAACAAAGTATGCCCTTACAAAGTTGTAGGGGTTTTTTGTTTTGAGAATAAATAAATAATGGCAAAAGGCAAAACAATTTAAAAACATATTAAATAGGTGTGTCTTTTCGCAACTTTCAAAACAGTGCGAACCTAGGACTTTGCAATAAACAAGTTTCTTGCATGCACAAACAATGTCATTATGCTGGATAATCTGGCGAAAGCAAGGTATGAAGCGCCGAGTATCATTAAAATCGACGATGTGGTAATGTTAATTTAAAAATTATTTACTTAATACTCAATACTCAATACTCAATACTCAATTTATTCATGCCAATACAAAAAATTGTTTACTTTCGTCAATAAAATAGTATTCTAACTAAAGACTGCAAAACAAGGCAGCCGAAAGCACACTTAACCTACATAACACATTAAACTAACCTAACACATTAAAACTATTTTAAAAGATATACTTAGTCAAAATCTATGGGACAGGTTTTCGTTAAAACTATAAAATGCATTTGTTAATAAAATTTCCTTAATTTTAAGTTTAAAAATATTGTCTGGTAAGTCTTTTACATGTTCTGGCAATTTATTGTAAAATTTAATTACCCAGTATCCCGGACCACTTTGACACCTTTTCAGTCGCCAATAGGAAGGAACAAGGTTGTGCCTATGTCTAGTATCATGACTGTGGATGTCTGAGTGAACCTGATAACTCTTCATACTTCCTCTTACATACAAAAAATTCTCGAGAATGTACTGTGACGGGACTGTCAGTATCCGTAAGGAACTAAAAGCCCCCTACAGTTATCCCGGTGGCGCAGTGCAGCAAGCACCCTCACTGCCTTTCTCTGTAATCCAAAAACTCGGAAGGTATGGGCCGAATGCTCCCAAGCAAGAATTGCATATGTTAAGTGCGAATGAAATACTGAGTGGTAGGCCACTCTAAGTACGTCTGCTGAAACACAGTTTTTCAAGTTGCAAAGAATGAAGAGACCCTTGCACAGCTTCTTGCACACAGAATTAATATGTGCACTCCACTGAAGTCTGGGGTCCAGATATACACCCAGGAATTTTGTACTCCCTTTCATCTGCTGTTCCAAGTCCTCAGCATCTCTAAGTGAAAAAACTACTTGTTTGGTTTTGGATGCATTAAGAAGTAACCTATTGTGGCAAAACCAGCGCTCAGCTCTCATCTATGCCACCATGGGACCCTCGAGTGCACCCTCGAGACTATCAACTGAGAAGGAGACTGTCGTGTCATCGGCGAAGAGTGTGCAATGTGCTAGGGGTTCGTTAGATTGTAAATAATTCATGTATATTAAAAACAGGATAGGTCCAAGCACAGAGCCCTGTGGGACTTCAATGTTAAGCACGCTCTCCCCCGATAACCAGCCAGCAACCCTCACAGCCTGAACTCTGTCGGATAAATGTGATCTTAGAAGTGCAATGCTGCTTGGACAAAAGTTATATTTCTGAAGCTTCTGTGCGAGGATCCCATGATTAACACAGTCAAAGGTCTTGCTCAGGTCACACAGCAAGACCGTGTTAAACTCCAATTTATGAAACGACTCAATGATACCAGAGACAAGGTCCAATATAGCCAACACTGTGCTCTTTGTGCCTCTAAAACCAAATTGATGTTTAGGAAAGCAGTTGTTATGCTCTAAGAAGTTGACTATCTGTAATGCTATGGACTTTTCCATAATTTTGGATATGACCGAGAGCAGCGATATTGGCCTGTAGTTTTGAAGCAGTTCTGGGTCACCCTGTTTTAAAATAGGGATTACTATTGCTTTTTGAGGATAGTTGGAAATATGCCCTCACCTATACACTGGTTTATTAATTTTGTTAGTGGAACGATTATAATATTTTTGATGGATTTGACCAAATGCACACTCAAACCAAAGGCATCACAGCTGTTTTTGTTTTTTAGTCCATTTATAATATCCTGACCTCAATAAATGTTATATCGTTAAAAGTAAATTGATTTAAATGCGTTGGAAAGATGGTCTCATCCAAAAGACTCTTATCTGTTTGCGGGATTTCTCACTAGACTCTGAGCAATCCCTGAAAATAATTCAATAAAGCAATTTGGTGTTAGTTGTGAGTATGAGAAGTATTTTTTGACTTTCTTTTTGTTTATTTATAATATCCCACATAGAACGCACAGGATTACTCTGAAGACTGTATCATCGTGTCATTAGCCCTAACCCTACGTAATGCCAATCTATACTGATACGTAAGTTGCTTACAACAACCTAGACAGGCCCTGATGATCATACTGCCTGCTTAGGTCCTCCAAAAAACACAGTCTTTCACGCATATCTCTAAGTTCCTCATCAAACCAGGTAATTCTCTGTGTCTGATCTGATCTAACACTGTACCCTTTCATAGGAAATAGATCCATTGTATGCTCTTTCTAAAACACCCATAAATTTAGAAAATTTCTTATCAGCATTCATATCATGCATACCACAAAGTCCCAGTTGCACTGGGATGATACCTTATTAAAAACAGTGACATACCTTTTTGTGTTACCCACACCATCTCACTCCGTGTGAAGCCTGAACTTTTTTATTTACCATAAAATCAAGTATCTGTCCCCTGTGGTCAGAGAATCCCAGCTCACAGACACCCACAGAACACAGTACCATCTCCGAGTCAATGACAACATTATTAAGGATATTGATTTCCTCTCGTAGGCTGGTGAATGGTTTGAACCAAGTTGAAACCTTCCAGGAGGTCATTTATTTTTGTGGTATTATTATCGTTAGTATTTTACGTTGAAATCACCTGCTATTATGGCTTGCCTATTTATGCAGACTTGACCAAGGGCTGCCTCTGGGGCACGATAAACCGTTAATATATTTAAAATAAAATCTCTTAAAAATACACAACTGCACTTAATACATTTTTCAATGTTAAAATTGTCTACATTTAAAATATTAAAATTCAGGTTTTCTTTTCAAAAACAATACTACCTTTACAAGGAAACTGCTTTCTTGCTAAAAAGCAAGCCACCTTATAGCCCTCAATTTTGTTTGTATCTACTTTCTCTTCTACTAACCAATGTTCCGTCAGACAGAGTACATCTATATTTTTATCAACAATAAATGCCTCGAGTTCCCCAACCTTGGATCTCACTGATTGAACATTTACATGGAGTAGCCTTAATTTGTTGTCGGTTTTATTTACAGGTGAATTTGCGACAGTACTGCCAGGTGATTTACTGGTGAGGATGTCCCTTATAAAAAACTTCGATTATTTTATAGAAATTCTCTGTTTAGAGAAGCCTGAAAATAAACCTCTTTATACCCACACCGTGAGGCCAGAAACTCGGATCGTATAATTAATCTTTTCGTTGTATTGGAGCTGTGATTACAAAACATTTAAGCTTGTTTGGATCATTAGGTAGTTCTTTAACCTGAATGTTTACGTTTTGAAATTCGGGTTTGTTTTTGATGTAATCTGTGATCATATTTTCGGTTGTTCACCTTTGGCATGGTTGAGGTAGATCCATACTATACGATCACCTCCTGCAAATCCATTCACCTGATTTTTATCAGAAATTTTAGCTTTGCCCAGGTGTTTTCTGAATTGACGTTTTTTCCTTTCTCGTCCCTTGACAAATTTCTGGTCCGTTAACTTAGGAACAGTTTCTCTTTCTTGCTGTTCATCGAGCTGTGGCGTTAACTTCGAGGACTGGTTGTGGGATGTTGTCGGATTTTCCCTTATTGGTTCGGTTGCGGAACTTTTGTCTCTTCTTTTTGAAAGACCTTTGGTGGGCGACGGTCATCATCTGCTTCCATCTTCTCGTCACAGGAGACGTCATCGGGGGCGGAGCCACCATTGTCGACGATCTGAACACTGCGGGGCGTTGTTGTGCGGAGGGTAGGTTGTTTACCTTTTTTTGTAAGGTTTTCCAGTTGTTTCTTGAGGATTTCCATTTGACGTTCACTTTCACTGACCTTTTCACGGAGCAGTTGTTGATTTTCCATCATTTGTATCAGCAATGAATTTATGAGGTTATTTTCCTTGACTAATAGCTCCATAGTTCTGCCATATTCCTCAGCCTGAGCACATGCTGGACAGAGAATCAGTGTTGTAACCAACCACTTTTATGCCTTTTATACGTACAGCACATGCCGGATGATATTGTTTGATGCAGTTTGAACACTATAATTTATCTTTAAGAGACCTTTTGCAACTACGGCATTCATTTTTCACATTTTCCACGGGAGGATCGACAACTGTCGTATCATCCGCCGCCATCTTGAACGCCATAATTTATTAGGATGCTGTCAACTTGAAAATAATAATAAAATACGCTGGCATATTATTATCATGTAAAAATAGGCAGTTTTAATGGTACAATATACATTTATAACCAATAATTGCAATACACAGGGTGTTTAAAAACATGCGCCATCGTTCCTTGTGCAAAAATAGGAAAAAAAAGTTCTTTGATACAAGGGTCCGCAAGAACTTTTTTTTTAGGATACAGAGTGTTAAGTTTAATTGATTTATCATTTTTTTTATATAATTTAAAAACCACGTAGCCGATTTGAATGAAATTTAATAGGCAAATTTGCATTATAATAAAGCATTATGAGAGCAAAGCTGTGTCAGTGGCGTACCTATTTTTTTCATAAAAGTATCTGTTAACAGCTTTTTACTGTCATTATGCTCTATTATATTACAAATTTACCTATCAAATTTTATTTAAATTGGTTACGTGGTTTCTAAATTATTCAAAAAAAAATTAATTAATTAAACTTCAACACCCTGCATTCCGAAAACAGCGTTTTCGGACACGTTTCTAAAAATGTTTTCTTATTTTTTGCATAAGAAACTTTTTCCCGAACGATGGCGTATGTTTTTAAAACACCCCGTATAAATAAAAACTTTATTTTATTCCAAAATATATTTAAGACACGACAGCTTGAAATTAACTGGTAAAAACTGTTTTGACAAAACAATAAATCAAAGTTTAAGATGCAAACCCGTTTTGCTAAATTCTCTTACAACAAGTAACGGAAAAATAGTGCCAAGATCGGAAAGACGAAGACTTTAACATAATTTAGTCTACAAAATGCCATAAATAAACTTTTGATTGGTCAATAAAAACAAATTAAGCTTTTAATTGGAAAATGTAGTATAATGACATATACAAAGAAAAACATCCAGTTATATTTCCATATAAAATAGATGGCTAATTCTTTTACGAGAGTAGAGGAAGTAAGGGATTTGGGGATTTTAGTTTTGACAGTGGCCTTTCATTTAACAGGCATGTGGAAGATATTGTGGGTAGAGCTATGAGCATGTACGGTTTTGTAGTAAGAAACACTCGTGAGTTCAGCAATATTAATTGTATCAGAGTTTTATTTTTAATTATGTCCGCAGTATATTGGAATACTGTTCGGTTGTGTGGAGTCCCTACTACCAGTGTCACGGATACGCAATTGAAAAAGTGCAAAATAAATTTTGCGATACTTGTACTATAAGGAAACTGGCATGTACGATTTTAACGTATCAAAATCATATTTATTACAGAGATATAATCTGCATACCCTGTCAAAAAGAAGAAATGTGCATGCTCTTCTTTATCTGTACAAGATTTTGCACAATGAAATTGATGATCCAGCACTTTTGTCACTTGTTCCGTTCCATGTGCCTCCATATGCTACTAGATGTTCCAACACCTTTTATCAGCGGAGGGTTGCAAGGAATAATAACTTTCTAAATTCACCTCTGTATAGGATGTGCGCTGGTTATAATGAAATCCAGGCTCATTGCGATATCTTTTCTGTAAGTCTTAACTCGTTTAGAACTATTCTTGGCCGGGTTCTGGAAAATTAATTTGGAAGTATGTTCACTTCCTTTACTGTTTACTGTCTTTTGTGTTGGCAACTTTTACATTTTTTGTTATTTTATTGTAGTGTTTTTATTGTTTTATATTATTATGTATATACATATGTATAAAAATTGTACCTGCTCTGTAATTGGATTCTCTGTTGAGCGGGTTTTTTTTTGTAAATTTATAAATGTAGAGTTTGTGAATTTACTAAATTTATTTTGTTTTAATTTTCGTTTTTTTAAGCAAGTTAGGTTTGAGTGACATTTTATTAAAATAATATTTTTTTGTGGATGTACGAAAGTTAAAGTGACAGCGAATATCTTAAAAATTTTAACAGTGTCATATAAATAAATAAAATTTAAATCATGATTCTAAACAAAATATGTCCTTACAAAATTGTAGGTTATATTTTGTTTTGGGAATAAATTTATAATAACAAAAGAAAAAACTAAACAGTGTCTTTTCGCAACTCCTTAAACCAACAAGATTTTTTGATTACATCAAAATGGTATTAATATTTTGATGTTTTTTTCGTTACAGTCCACCAGTACTTAATAATGGGTTGAACAGGGTCGTCCCATTTTATTTGCAAAAAGCAAGGTATCTCAGTTATTATTAAAGATAAAACCTTGCGGTTTTTATGGAAACTGAGCTACTTTTTTGTGTTTTTGAGCTACAAGGCGATTTTGAATTTTTTGTTTCATTTTTAGTTACCCCTTGTATCTCAGTTGGCTGATAACGTATCAAAAGATAAGAACCGATTCTTATATAACTTTATGTAAAATCCAGTGGCGTAGTAACAATTTTTTCATTCTTGTTTTAAAAATATTGATTAATAATGGGCTTTTTAAATGAAACACTTGTGTATATTTGTTTAAAGAAATGCCACTTAAGAAACTTTTTCAAAATATATACCAATGTGGGTATATGTAAATAAACAACAACAAAATTTTTGAATATTCAATAATTTACACCCAAACTTTTGCAGTAGGCCATGTTAATAAATCAGCTAACAGTTTTTATGGACTTGGATTTGTGGGTGGTGCTTAGATTGCGAATTTAAAATTGAATATTGCTATATTTCATTTAATTATAGTATATTACATTACAAGTGTGGAAAATGACTAATTTCACACGAGTGGGAATATTGTAGCACGAGGCGTTAGCCGAGTGCGACAAACCCACGAGTGTAAGAAAGTCATTTTCTACACGAGTACTGTACACTATTTTTCCTACGACCACAAATTATTCACCAAAAAATAAATAAATTAAAGTTTGTCTGTTCAGAAAAAATAAAAACAATTGAGAACTTTGCAACACTAGGGTGATATTTACTTTGCAACACTAGTGTGATATATACTTTTCCTCACTGCTATATTATACTGTTTTGACAATATTTTTACATCGAAAATCACCTACCTAGAAGCATTATATAACTTTTATCATTTTGGAATTTAAAAAGGCCCTCACTTAATAAAAATTGTATGGTTTTGTTAGGTAATAACGCTAATAGTTTAATACGGTTTTCTGCTATTATAAGGGTTTTTTAAAAATTATCGATTCTTACATATTTTAGACACTCTTCTAAATAAAACGTAAGTGGTGCATATCCAAAATATTCCGTTTTTTAAAAAATATCAGTAAATAAACTTACGGGATCGGGGAGTGAAAAGGGTGCTGGGTGGGGTAAAATTGGTAAAACGAGTTAATGAAACTGAACATCACATGTAAAACTAAGTAAAAATAACAGTTTTTCCTCATATTTTTAAGAAAAATATGTATTATTGTTGTGCTAACAATAACAAGCCATTAATGCACTTTTAAGAACTATATTTCATAAAAGTAAACTATTCAAAAATACACAAAAAGTACAATTTAGCCATCTTAACAGAACTGTACCACCACGGCTAATCACCGCGCCAATAGTCGAATGCCTGAGTCACTAGATTTATTAATTTATGACAATCATGCTTAGGCAACCAATTATATTTTTCGTAAATTTTAATAAATATAAAATAAGATGATTTTCGCTAATTTGGGTTCTACCGTTTAAGGTAAATAAAAAGTTTTTTTTTACTGTCACTACAATAAATATGTCACTTGCAAAACCACATAGCAGTTTTTAGAATGACATCATAATATGTATCACACCAGTGTTGTAGTATCTTTGCAACACTAGTGCTGTAAAGTACTTTTGCAACACTAGTGTGATATAACGCATTTTCTATGCATGAAATCAGTGTGCTATTTGCTATTTTCACAAGTGATGTTGCATTCCATTTACTAATTTTGCCTAAAGCCACGTACAGACTTGGATACAATCGGCAGAAAACATCTGTTGGCCGACTGTATCTTGAATGTTGCACATTGGTTGGCCAACTTGCTGCAAACGCCGCGGCAACATCGATCGGCGTTATGATCAAAGGAATCGTCGCCTGTTTTAGCCACGTACAGACTTGGATACAATCGGCGAAAACATTTGTTGGCCGATTGTTTCTTAACTGTTGCACATCGGTCGACCGACTTTCTGCAAATGCTGCAGCATCATCAGTCGGCATTTTGATCAAAAGAAATCGGCGAGTCGCCGGTTTTCCATTTAATATGAAAAACATCGACAGGTTTGTGCGCCCGCAGATACACCGATTTTTAAGCATTTCCCATTTAGACGTGTGTCATATACACGTTAAAAAAGGTGAATTGACCAGTGAAGCAACAACAAGGCAGGACCGATGAATAGAGCGCTAAAAGATAGAGATTTTAGAAAAAAAATCGTATTAGTCTTATTACACTTAAATAGGTTTGTAATTAATAATTAAATAGGGTACTATGCTTTGATTGGGACAAGATATCGAGGTCGAGTAAATTTTGGGTAAATAGGTGTCATTTAAACTCCTTTTAGCATAAAGCTAATATATGTCATGTGACCTAGTACCAAAGTTGCTAGTGAACTTTTTTTTTTCAAATTGAAAGGGGGTCATATACCACCCGTTTTAGAGATTCTTTGATTCTTTACTCAACAATACTTTTTTTTAAATCGGTCCAGCCGTTTTAAATTTGACTTAAGTAGTGTAAAGCAATGCGGTTTCAATGGCATGGGCTTTTAAGTCTAAAACGGCTGGGCCGATTAAAAAAAACAAAGTGGCGTTAAGTAGAGAATTAGAGCACCTTTAACACAAGGTTCCCTTTTCCATTTGAAAAAATAAGTTGGTAGTGCGCCCTTAACAATAGGCCACATGACCGGAATAGTTTTTATTCCTTTCCGTAGAAATTCTCTCTGCCACCACGCTTTCAGCGATTTCCATTTGGCCAAAAACTTGTGTATACGCGAAACACTTGTATCTGTAAATGTTGGCCAACTTTGTTGGTTGCTCAAGAATTTTTTGATCAAGATACAGTCGGCCGACAATGTTACACCGATTGTTTCCAAGTCTGTACATGGCTTTACATGTTGTCCATTAATTGGACATATAGCAACTTTGTTATTCTAAATGGAACACCATGCATACTTTTACCACCTTAAAATTTAGTCTCTTCCCTTTAAAAAATGTAACATATCTAATGTTTATTACAAAAATAATGGATTTAATAATTAATAAAAAGGAGTATTTATTATTCAACAATATGCTACATACAAGGTTCCAGGAAAAAAATCGGCATCAAAGCTTAAGAATATTCACAATATTAACAAAACATTCAAACAAACTAATCTAACTTTACTGAAACTATTATTTTGTGTAACTTTGTATGTAAAAATTTTTATTATTAAATTATGCTCTTACATGGCATGCAGTCAATTTTTTGAGATCAATAAATCCATTATTTTTGGAAAGAACCATAACATACAGGGTGATCCGAAAATGCGTTAGAAAAGTTTAAGACGTTACTTTGCAATGTAAAATAATGTTAGTAAGTCCTTTGACAAAATGTTGAAATCCTCCTGGTTACCAAGTTACAGAGGTTAAAAGTTTAATTTATATTTTGTTTTTTTTCGCCATATTCTATTTATTTTTCAACTAATCTAGTTGATATTCGGCACACAAATTAGGCTCTGCAGATTCTACAATTTTAGAATAAAAGAACCTTTTTTTTGGATGGTCTTTTTGTTGGGTACACGCTTGGAAAGAATGAAACCGCTTCGGTCCTGGTCCTGGGGTATACAAGCTGACCTTGTTCAGCCCTATTGACCCCTATGAACTGGCCGGTCGCCTGTAACAAAATAAAATGAATAACCCCCAAAAACCCCAAAAAATTCTAATTAAAAAACGACGTTTCGGTGGCAAGTCTGCCACCGTTGTCAAGTTAAAAGATAAAAATAAAAAATTAACCATTATTTAAATTAGAAATGATTTTTTTTGCTTTTAAAATCGCAAATCTGAAAATAGTTTGACATGTCTGTCATGAGTGACATAAGTGTGATTTATTATTTGTAAGACAAAAAAGGTAATGAGTTAATTGATTATTAGCTTTCCTGAAGATACTTCAGTATCGAGCAAAGGCAACCAGGTGTTATTTAAATTAACTGAAATTGATGCTACACAATTATCTTTATTTAATAATATATACACACTTTCTTTGATTTTGCGTTTTTCCTTTGCTAAAATACTCAAAGCATCCCAGTTCATTCTGTGATTGTTATAAAATGCGTGTTGTCAGATTTTTGAATTTATGAAATTCTGCGTTTCTAATGTATGATCTGTGTTCTTTTATGCGTTTAGCTAATGGTCTACAAGTTTCACCTATATAAAACTTATTGCATTTGCAAGGTATTTTATAAATAACATTTTTGTATTTTCATTTAAGTTGTATGGTTTTGTTTTTGTTAATTGAGATCTAATGGTGTTTTGTGTTTTAAAAAATTGTGCGAATATTAAATTTATTTCCTATTCGTTGAATTTTATTTGATAGTCCGGAAATGTATGGTAAAAATAAATTTGTAATAGGTCTATTTTGATTTTGTCTTATATTTGAATTGTCAAATTCATGGAAACAATTATTTATAAAATCAAGAGGATAATTATTTTAAATTAAAATATCTTTTAAATAATCTTTTTCATTGTTTATATTTTGATTAGAACAAAAGACTTCTATCAAATAGACTTTTACAACTCCCTTTTTAACCATTATGGGGTGATTTGAGTTAAAGTTTAAGTATCTATTTGTATGTGTAGGTTTTCTGTAAATTTTGTTTCGAAATTATTTAAATGTTTTTTTATACCGCCAGGGGCACTTTACCTGAAACATATAATTTATTTACGTCATAACTTTTTAATTTGACATATATTGCAAAGCCGAGGGTGCCATTTTAAAAGAATTAAAAACCTAAAAGTGATAAAGGGTATATTATTATATTATACTCTTTATCAAAGTCGATAAACTTCACCATTTAGCCACCAATTGACTTCAAACTTTTCATCCGTTTTTTTTTAATAAAAAAACTATTCGCGATCAAAGTGGGTCAAAATATATTCGGATTATAAGTATCTAAGACAGGACCCCTTGAAATTAACAGGTCTAAAAAGTATATCAAAGTTTAAGATACAAAGCTGTTTAAGCTAAATTATCTTACAGCAAGGAACGGGAAAATAGTCCAAAGTCGAAAAGACGAAGGCTTTAACGTAATTTAGTTTATATTCCCGGTTACACGAGAGAATAAATTTAATTTTGTCAGATATATTTTTCTTAATTTTTGTTTGTTTAAGTAAGTTTTGTAAGTGACATTTTATTAGAAATAATATAACATGTAATGTACGAAGGTTAATGTGACAGAGCAAAATCACGTCAAGTGGACCCCCAATTCCCTCTTGATAATTAAATTCAGGTATGGGTATTTTTTCTTTAAGTATTCACTCTGAACAATTAATCCCTGAAACAGTTTTTGAAAATTTTTATTTTAACAACAATTTTTTTTAATGAAAATTGTTCTGGCTTTTTGTTAAAAAATGTTTAATTAAAAAGCTATAAGAGATATTTAAATAAAAATTTCAGGGTTTACAGCTTAATACGTGTACTTTAATAGAATGTATAAAAGTTAAAATTATTTTTTAATTTCATATTGTTAATTAACTTTTAAGTTAACAAATGAAAATTTCAAAGACTTCTCCCTCAAAAAATGAATTTTTTTTTCTCGGTATTATGCACTAAACATTAAAGTAACAGATTCCGCAAAAAAATTTGACTGCTCGCTATTAGATTAAACAAAAAAAATTATTTATGGCGGGTGGCGCTGTCCGTACAGGCGCGGCGCGCTGCCTCGCGTCATTGACTTACCTACCTTACTATCTACTCAATAATTATAAATAAGTAACAATACTTCATATTTTTAATTAAAATAATGTTTTTATTTATTATTTTTTTATTTAAACAAATTACATAAATTATATAAATAAAATATCTTTTTATTATTAGAAAAATGGAAAAATTAGATATGTTATTAAATCACAAATCTGTCTGGATTACTTATTGTTTTCTTAAAACTTTATTTATTTTAAAATTAACGTCTTTGGAAAATATCTTACATTTGAGTGATGAAGTATCTAAAGCTATATAATAATGATACTGACGTGTATTTTTAATCGTGACAGATTGATCATATCGTGATTTATATTTTTTTCATGAGAATCATGATCTGCTTGAGAGCAAAAACCAAAATAAACTTTTTTGAATGCGCTTTCAGCCCATTCAAACAATGAAAGCGCATTAATAATATGTTTATCATTGTCTCGCTGAAGACTTGCACGATATGCTTGTCTTTTGACGCTCCCTGCCAAACCATCACATGCTCCTTTCCCGTGAGATGTAGCATAGAAGTTCCACTCCGCGTCAACGTTGAAATCGTTTTTGTGGTTGATTAAATTTCCAAAATTATATTTATTTTTGTACTGAGAAGCAGCTCCGTCCGAAAAGTAGCAAATTTTTTTAATTTTGTCTGCCCCGAACTTATTTTTCAAGAACTCTATCAATTTAAAATTAAAAAGATGAACTGAATTCGCGTCGTGACTAAGTTTTTCCGAAATTATAACATAGTTTTCATGTTTCATCTCTTCATTTTCTTTATAGTACACGACGTAAGGGTGAATTGTGGCCTGGGTGTTTGTCCAATGATGAGACTGGATTGCGTCTTGTACAAAAAAGTATAATTTTCTGAAAAATCAAGACAGACAATAAATTCTCCATCCTCAGCAGATTCTTTCTTGTCAACAAAATATTGAGCTTGAGATCTTGCCAGAAAATCATGTCTTAATAATTCGGGCCATTTTTGATTCAAATCATTAAAAAAATCTTCCTTGCTTTTCTTTTCTTCAACTATTTCCGTTCTGTAAATTTTAAACATATTAATTACTTACAAAATCAAAAATATTTATTAAACAACGAAAAAAACAAATACTTAAACTTGAACTTTTCCTTACCTATCGGTACTTTTCCATTGGCTGTATGTAATTTCACTAATTTCATTATTATCAAGCAGTAGTTTTAATTTGTTTATAACACTATCAGTTCCTGGGCATTTAGTACAATTCGAAAAATAGCATAATGACGTTGATTCTTGGCAAACAGAGCTTTTGATGAAATCATTCGAACTTTCTGATAAAATAATTCCCTTTTTCTTCAGTTCATTTTTTAAACCATTTAACTGTAATTTGACATTCTGATGAATTTTACACACGCATACATTATGAGTCCCACTCTTCCCAGCAGATAAACATTCACGTGGACGAAGATTTTGAAATTTTGTCAGTCCAATCTTTTCATCAGGAAAAGCTTCAGTGAATTTCTTATGCAATTCATGAATATTATATAACAATAATCGTTTTTGTTTATGAAATTTATTCCCGTTTTCTGTCACCGATACATAATCTTTAATCCCAGGCATTACGCGACTGATATCATCAGACAAATAGAAAGCTTTAATGCGCTCGATTGTTTCGTTCCTTAAAGTTTTTCCCGTTTTGGTTGTGGGGTGTGATGCGAATCCTCTTTCTTCTCTGATTTTTTTGGCCTTTCTAACCATTCGTTTAGAGACTTTAAATTCTCTTCTTATCATTTTTATTGACCAATTTGGAGGGAGTGTGGTTAAGACTTGAATTTTGTCAGCTCTACAATTTTTTGCTGTTGAAAGCAGATTTGAAATTATCAAGCAAGAGGTTATTTGGATTGATTTCACTATTTAAATTATTATCATTGTTATTATTATCATCAATATTGTTCATCACCTTTTTCATAACATTCTTTAGAGCTTTTTGGCATTTTGTTGCATTCGACAGTCGCCTGACTTTGATTGGAGGTTCACCAATCTCCAACAACACTTTATTAACTTTATCAATTTTTAATTTATTGTCAACAAGGTCACACTGAAAAGAAGGGTCTTTCTTTTCATCGTCTTCATCAACATAATTTGATGATTCAGGCTCATTAACATCAGAACAATTATCAATAGATAACTCACCAAGAACTTCAGGTTTTCGTCCCAAATAAATTGCCCGTTCACACGAATTACACATGTAATTCCCTATAAAATCTTTAAAATGATGAGCACGGTTTTTTGTAATTGAAACTAGATTCTTGATTATTTTTTTATGATTTTTTTTATTAAACGGATTACAGCATTTATTCACGCGACCCATGATAAATCAAAAACAAAAATTATGTACACCACAATAATTCAACTCAAATTTCAAACAGACAAATTAAATTTAGATCAATCAAAACTATTAAACACGAATTTATTAAACAAAAACTCCTGAATTTCAAATTTATTCAGTCATGTGTTTGTGAACTGATTTAACAAATGAACTAAAATGGCTTGTGATATTCGTTTGTTACTTACGCGTAAATGTATAACAAAAAACAAATGAAGAAAACAACTGAATGCATTTTTTTAAATTCAATAATAGACAAACGCGTCAGAACTAGTAAAGTTTACACATTTATGAATTAAAAATTGACAATATTAGTCGAGAACTAAAATAAATATAATTGGTACGATTTGTTTAAAACGATCACAAAATTAAACAACAGAATTTTGCTAAATTTCTGTTATCTTCATTTTTCTAATAATAAAAAGATATTTTATTTTATATAATTTATGTAATTTATTTAAATAAGAAAATAATAAATAAAAACATTATTTTAATTAAAAATATGAAGTATTGTTACTTATTTATAATTATTGAGTAGATAGTAAGGTAAGTCAATGACGCGCGGCAGCGCGCCGTATACGGACAGCGCTCACCACCCGCCATAAATATTTTTTTTTGTTTAATCTAATCGCGAGCAGTCAAATTTTTTTGCGGAATCTGTTACTTTAATGTTTAGTGCATAATACCGAGAAAAAAAATTTTCATTTTTTGAGGGAGAAGTCTTTGAAATTTTCATTTGTTAACTTAAAAGTTAATTAACAATATGAAATTAAAAAAATAATTTAAACTTTTATACATTCTATTAAAGTACACGTATTAAGCTGTAAACCCTGAAATTTTCATTTAAATATCTCTTATAGCTTTTTAATTAAACATTTTTTAACAAAAGTCAGAACAATTTTCATTAAAAAAAAATTGTTGTTAAAATAAAAATTTTCAAAAACTGTTTCAGGGATTAATCGTCCAGAGTGAATACTTAAAGAAAAAATACCCATACCTGAATTTAATTATCAAGAGGGAATTGGGGGTCCACTTGACGTGATTTTGCTCACGTAGTAAATATCTTTAAAAATTGTATTAGTATCATATAAATTAATAAAATTGTAAAAACAATATTATACAAAATTACTCCAAGATAAATAAGTTAACCGTGGTTTTTAATAAATTATGCCCTTACAAAGTTGCAGGTTATTTTTTGTTTTGGGAATAAATAGATAATGCCACGAGCAAAAATAAGTAATGATAAAAAAACAATAATTGTTTTTTCGCAGATTTTTTACTACCACATATGGTATTAATTTTGGATTTTTACCATCACAGTCTACCAGTACTTAATGATGCGTTGTACAGAGCCTCTAACGTGCTAGCAAAAAGTACGTCCGTAAACTAATAGATTATTCAAGCAAGATGTTTATAATTCCTTTCGAAAGCAGTATATTTGTACAAATATTGTTTATTTGTGTTTATTAACTATTCTAACTTTATTCAACAAAATAAAAATGTGTATCGGACCCACAGATATGACACATGGCTTTTGAGGTATTTTTACCTGTTAGGCACGATCTCGTGTTCAGAATTTGGTCACGGTTTTTTTAACCTTTAAAAAACCATATCGGCAACTTAATTAAAATTGGCGGGGCTAGAACAAACTTAACATAAAACTTAATATAAAAATAAGTTATATAACTTGCCAAATAAATATACCTGATAAAATAATTATAAACAAATATATGGCCTACCATGCTTTAAAAAATGTATACATTTTATTATTTAAAAAATAAATACAATAAATACAATACCTAAAATAAATACATTCTGCATTCTAGGGATTCTGCCATTTTATGCTTTAGTATATCTGAGATGTCACACTTTAAAATTAACAGATCTAAATAATAAATCAAAATCCAAGATGCAAAAGCCGTTTTACCCAAATAATTTTACAATAGAACGAAAATAATGAAAAAACAATTATATTATTATCTGGTTACACGCGAGATAAATTTACTCTTTGCTCGTTTACATTTGTTTGTTTTAAAGCAAGTTTTGTAAGTGACATTTAATTAGGAATAATACTTTTAAAATAATACATGTAGGGACGTATCTCTTAAGCTATAAAAAAATTGCATTCCTTATATTTGGATTTTTTTTTGACGTGGCTGTGACAATATAACATTGCACTGACATTTTCAAGGCCAAATATTCTAGTAGACTAGGAGATATTTCCATTTAAGGTAACAAAGGTGCCCTAAATCGAAAAATCGGCCATTTTGTTTTTGTGTCAACGGAATGATAGAGCCAAATGGCGAGAATATGATAAGAACTTTTAATCAAAATCTAAGACTTTTCGCAAAAGTCGTATATTAATATATTTATTTGTTTTAAAATTATTCGCGATCAAAACGATCAAAATGGGTCAAAATATAGTAAAACACCCTATATTTAATTTTTTCTTTACAGGCAATTCAGATCTTAATGATAGGTTGTAAAGCTGTTGCCATTAACAAATAAAAATAACTGCATACTAATTAAAAATATAATTTAACACATAAAAGGTTACAGATAAAAATACGGCTACAAAAATATAAAGGATATTTACAAAATTATATTAACAATTAGGTTAGAATCACAAATTAAAAACTGTAGTAATTATAAATAAATAAAAGGCAAAATAAATAAAAAGCGGGTTTTTAAATAAAAGTAATAGCAATTCCCTAAAAACCTTTATAAAAAAACTATTTACGCATGTCAAAGGCAATACAAAAGAGCAAATTTACACGGAAATGAAACGTACAAGTCCAAGACTAATTAAGTTGTTTTACGATTTGCACAAACAATGCTATTTTGCTGGATAATCCAGCCAAAACTATAGATGAAGCGCCGAGTATCATATGAGGAGCAATTATAAGTTAAAACCGGCAATGCCTTAATGTCAATTTAATAATTTTAATTTTATTAGATGTTGTCAACTTTAAACATTAAAAGCAAATATAATATAATTAATAGGCTGGAGGCTTTTGAAATGTGGACATATAGACGTTTGTTAAAAGTGCCCTGAACTGACAGAGTCACCAACGAAGAAATATTTAGAAGAATGAACAAGAAAAGAAAACTATTCACAAATATTAAAAAAAAGAAAAACATCTTACCTTAGGCCATATCATGAGAAACGAAAAGTACAACTTACTTCAACTAACATTGGAAGGCAAAATAAAAAGTAAAAAAGGGAGTGGGCAGACACAGACGTCTTGGACAAGAAACATACGACAATGGGCTGGGCTAAAATTAACAGAAGAATTAATAGGTGCAGTTAAAGACAGAGAAAAATTTAAACATGTGGTCACCAACTTCCAATAAGTGGATAGGCAGCTGAAGAAAAGAAGTTGTCAACTTTAAGAATACTATTGAAAAACCTGCATATTAATATCTAGTTAAGATAAGCAGTTTTAATGGTACAAGATACATTTTTCACCAATAATGAAATACAATAAATAATAAAACAATAATTAAATAATTTATTTTATGCTCTATGCTATTTTATTCTAAATTATATCTAAGACATGACACCTTAAAATTAACAGGTTTAAAAAATAAATTAAAGTTTAAGATGCAAAACCGTTTAAGCCAGAATTATCTTACAGCAAGGAACGGGAAAATAGGTGTGGGCAAACGTCGAAAAGACAAGGACTATAACATAACTTAGTTTATATTTCTGGTTGCACGCGACCAGTAAATTTACTTTTGCCAGTTACATTTTCCTTAATTTTTAATTTTTTTATGAGGACATATTTATTAGAAATAATATTTTTTAGTATTTTTATATAATGCACGAAAAGTTAATGTACAGAAAATATATCTTTAAACATTTGAGCAGCATTATATGAATAAATAAAATGGTAATATTAAATAAACTTTGTTCAAAATATGGTGAAATAAAATTTTAAATATGATTCTTAACAAAGTATGCCCTTACAAAGTTGTAGGTTTTTTTGTTCTTGGAATATTTAATAATCGCAAAAGCCAAAACAAATTAAAAAGAATAAATAAATGCGTCTTTTCGCAACTGTTAAAAAAGTGCGCATTTAGGACTTTGCTATAAACACGTCTCCTGCATGTACAAACAATGCAATTCTGCTGGATAATCTGGCGAAAGCCATGGATGAAGCGCCGAGTACCATATGAGGAGTAATTATAAGTTAAAATCGGTGGATGTGGTAATGTCAGTTTAAAAAGTATTTTGTTAGATGTTGTCAACTTTAAACATATATAATAATAAAATACGCATGCATGGTATTATATTGTAAGAATAAGCAGTTTTAATGGTACAAGATACATTTATAATCAATAATTACAATAAATTAATTAATAAATACTTCATTTAAGGCTCAGGTCATTTTATCCTAAAATATATTTAAAATACGACAGTTTGAAATTAACAGGTCCAAAGAATAAATCAAAGTTCTGGATACAGAGCCGTTTTAGCTAAATTATCTTACAGCAAGAAACGGAAAAATAGTGCAAAGTCAAAAAGACGAAGACTTTAACATAATGTAGTTTATATCTCCGGTCACAAGCAAGAATAAATTTACTTTTAGTATTTACATTTTTTTAAATTCTCGTTTTAATAATAAAGTTTTGTGAGTTAAATTTTATTAGAAATATTATTTACATGTGATATACAGAATGTGACAGCAAGTATCTTGAAAAAATTTAAGTATCATAGAAATAAATAAAATGTAAAAACAATATTTTGGTTTCCTATAACCGGAAATATTTTTTTTCTAAATAATATTATATAAAATTGCTTCAAGATAGGTAAATAACATTTCAATCATTAATTTTAACAAATTATGCCCTTTTTTGTTTTGGGGATAAATAAGTAATGCCAAAAGCCAAAACAACTAACAAAAAAGAATAAATAACTGTGTCTTTTCGCAAACTCCTGAAAACCAAAAAGATCACCACATATGGTATTATTATTTGGATGTTTTTTTCCACAGTCTACCAGGACTTAATGATGGATAGTACAAAGCCTCTGTCTAAAACTAATATATTCTTCAAGCAGGACTGTTTATGGATACTTGTACGCAGTATACTGGTACAAATATTGTTTATTTGTGTTTTTTTATTAAATATCTTTACTCAACAAATTAAAAAATGTGGACCTAAAAATATGATATATGGCTTTCCAATAAATTATTTTAAAACTTTTGTATATATAAATAAATAAAATGCTAAATAATAAAAAGGTGGGTTTTAAAATAACTCCAAAAAAATGTTTACACATGTCAAAGGCACAAAAGAGCAAATTTACACTAAAATAATATGTACAATTGCAAGACTAATTAAGTTGCTTTACGAATTGGAACTTTGCCATTAACAACTCTCCTGCATGCACAAGCAATGCGATCCTGCTGGATAATCCGGCCTAAGCTATGGACGAAGCGCCAGTATCATATGAGGGGCAATTATGAGTTAAAATCGGCGATGTTTGGCAATTTAATGGTAATTTTATTACGTAGATGTTGTCAACTTTACAAATAAGCTTAAAGTAGGTGCATATTAATATTTAGTTAAAATAAGTAGCTTTAATAGCACAAGATATATTTAAAACCAATCAATATATCTAGACCGCTTAAAAATTATCTACCAGTAATTCTTATAAAAACTTGTTTATAATTCAACGTAAAAAACTGTAAATAACAAGTGGAATTGGTTTCAAATCAAAACCAAACGAAAAGGTGTTAATAAATATTAATTTTATTATTTATTTGACACGTAATCCATGTCCCAAAAAAGAAATAAAAGAAAGATAAATAATTTGTGATCTATTTTCACATGGCAGAATTTTAATTTTGCATTGAAACTTTCTATTTTTATGAGGTTTCGTTTGATTTTACCAATCTTTAAAACTCCTTCACTAACTACAGTCTTACCTATTTACCCTCAAAAAATATTTTGAAACCAGTTTTTAGTAATTTTTCTCATTGTAAATTTAATATAAAAAATGTCTTCTTAATTCGGTACATGCCAAAATCTATCTAGAGCAAATGGGATTGCTTTGTACTCCAGTCGCCTAACACAAAATAAACATAAAGAAAAGCCTCCCAAAAAAAAAAAACTCTGATTAAAAACGACGTTTTTTTTTATTAAAAATAGTAGTGTGTCGATGGTAATTGGTTGGCTCGAGCCTCAATCTAGGGAAAAAATAGTACTCGTTTCTGGTCCTGGTCCCGGAGTATAACGAGCTGATCCTCTTCAGCCTTATTGACCTCTATAAACTGGCCGGTCGCCTAAAACAAAATTAAGAAAAACTCTCCTGATTATTGATTATCTGCGCTTTTCGTTCAAGCAGGATTATAAAACTGAAAAAAATAATAACTGCTACCATTCGTTTAAATTAAAATTTTAAACCACTAACTTTTTAACTAGTAAAAATATAGTTTAAGTTGCGTTTCCATGGCAATATAAGTTTTTTTTTCTGCTGGGGTACCCTAACGTCAATTAAAGTAAAAAATTTTTGACATATAGTAGTAGAATTATTTTTTTAACATATACTACACATATTATACAGGGATTCCCATAATAGGCTACCCATTTTAATATTTAAACATACAAAAATTTTATTATAATAAATTACAACTAATTCTTTGAGATTTATAATAACTTATAAATATTTGCCTAATTTAATAATTTTAACTTTTAAAAAATCATCTAAATAACCTCCACCAACTTTAACACCTTTAATATTGAATAAATTGTTTATTTTTACGATATATAAACTTTAAATATAATAAATATTAAATAATTGTTTTTAAATCTTTTCTACTTGCAATTAAGACGCTACAAATTAGTTAAACCTCAAAAACGAAACAAATGTTAATTTAAACCCGACCAACTCTGGCTTTTAACCTGGATCAGTAAGATCCAACCCGAGTTAAGATCCGATCGATTTGCAGAACGGCTAGATACTGGAGCCATGGGTGGTAGGGCGGCCATCGCCGACCGCTTTCGTGGCGTCTTAGGGTTTTTTTTTCTTTCTGGACCGCGTATCGGTCATGTTGTTTTAAAAAAGGACCCCCATGCTTAAAGTAATTGTTGACCCCGCTTAGGTAAATTAAAAATAATAAAGAAAGTTTTTACATACAGTGTGTCCCCAGGCAGGTGTTACAAGAGGACAAATGGACTGAACATTTTGAATTTTTTAAACATCCTTCTTGAAAATCGGTCGCATGGTTGGAACTGATAAATACAAAATTTTCCTCCGATTGGTAGCCAATATATAGGGCGAAAGTATACCTCAAATGACAAAGAGAAAAGTAGCTTTAGGTATTTAGAAAATAACATGACAAAACCTCTGTGGCAACGTTGTCGAGAATTAAATCTTTACGTGAAAATTCTTAAATTTCTTAGGAATTAAAGTAAAGTAAACATTGAAAATTATTTAAAATATTCTTTTAAAATCATTGCTCTTGCCCATTATTTAAGTTGTAATGTGTAATGTAAAAAAATGAAAAACTAAATTTTAATATACAAAGGAAACTAAAATTTTGACATACCAATTATCTACAACATTTCTTATGCAATTTTGTTATATTAAAAGAAGAATTAAAGAAATAAATATACATTGTGTTTAAAAAATAAAATTTAATAATATTAAATAGCACTTAGTCATACCATATCCCCATTTATATTCAATTTTTTTCTATTAATACTTTATCAACCGCTATATCGTAGTGCTTTAGCCCAGTTTGCTTCATCCAAACACCCACCATTAAACATAGATAGTTTTATTAAAATTAAGCGGCCTACACATTATGAAACATGCTGCGATGCACGTATCGACTCAAGGTCTCATGAAACTTACATCATTTGCATAAGCGCCTATACAAATTAACTCTTCCAGCAGCATCATTGACTAAAAGTCCTGCTTCACCAACTTAAATGGGATTTTAGACTCCGCACTGGGCGCAAGCTGCAACTCACCGCTCACTTAATCAAATTTAAATATTGTGAAGTTTCAGTAACAAATTAATGGGTGTTTAACAAAAATATCATCAGCGACATAATTTCAAAAATAATATTTTTATGCCAAACTGTTGCTTATAATTAACTACACATTAGCAGTTCTACAATGGCATTATTATATTCGCTATAAAAAAGTCAAATCAATTTTTAAAGTATCGTATCCACCATTTTTTGGGTAAGGCTTTTAGAACATTCTTATTTCTATCGTATGCTCCAATATGATTCCGACAAAAAAATTGTATGCGCCACATACTTGCGGCGGTAACGCATTTTTTCTTAGAACAACCAGTACTTAGTAATAAAAAATCGTTAGTAAAATATTTTTTGGTTAGGGAGATAATTATTATATCCAATTTAATTAAGGACATTAATTTAAAAGGTAAAACCCAACATAAAAGATAAAAAATTAACCATATTTCATATAATAATAATAAAGATAAATTACAACCCATAAACACTTTATTCAATTTTGAATTAACCACAAGAAACTTTCTATTTATCTTTAAAATTAATAAAGATTTTGACCAAAAAAAACATTAAAATATTATTTAATGACTTTTAAAAAGATGTTGTTTGTATTAACGCTTTAATACCTATATTTAAAAATAATTATTTTTTTACTTGACTCAATAAAAAAATATCTTAAAAAGATGCGAAAATGCTACCACAAATTTCTGATAACAACGATCTAATCCATTTTACTTTGGTCCAAAAGTTGGACGATTTCGAAGATATATGTTGTTAAAAATTTGTTCTGGTTTTAGTTTCTTATAAATAATTGTATTAGCAATTGGTGTATTTCTCATAATATTTCTCTTAAGGGTTCAGTTTGGAAGGGTGAGAAATTATACCTTGCGATTAATTTTATTCTAAACCCTAGATGGCGTCACCCGCGCTATCTTGCACAAATTACAAACAATTTTTGTGCCACTCTGTATATATGTTTTAGAAAAAAGTTGATTTAAGCAGCCGTTTTTGGGATATCTGGATTTTTAAAAATCCTAAAAACAACCAATCGCATTTTTCTTGTCATAATTTTTTAAAATATGATGGACCGATCTTATTTATTTTCACAACTTTTCATGGTATACTTGCTAATTTTTTTTTTTTTTTTAAAGCTAAACGTTTTATAAACTAGTACTTAGGCCTTGTTTTGTTTACAACCAACAAAATTTACAATCTCTATAGAAACCTTTTTTCTCTCTTTTGGGAAATAAGGTCACAATGGCTAAATTTATAAAATAATAAAACGAGAATTTTGATCTTTTTTTGTGTTAAACAAGATGGAAGGAGTATCTACAAAAGGTTATATATATTTTTTTTAATAAAAGTAAAGGCTCCCTTTCTTAAAAGTTTTTAGTAAAATGCTATTCAGGATTTAATTTTAAATAATCGCATCTTCCAAGATATAAGAGTTTTGAGTATGCGTAGGTTGTTTTTCTGTAATTTACTTAAAAAGATGTAATTATAATAAACTTTAATTGGGTAATTTAAAAATAATGTGTACTAAAGCTAAAGGTCATTGTAAATTGTAAAGGTTTTACTATCTTTTATTTAATATGGTAATGAAGCCCTTTTCTACAGATTTAAGAAGCTCATGAAAAGTTTTCCAATATAACCATATATTAATTTAACGTGGTCTTTGTTAGGCAAATGACTGTGATGTATTTATTAATACATATAGACGTACAAGTGTGTTTTGCAGACTAAACTAAAAAGCAAAAGCATGTAATTTGATTGGTTCGAACCGCTGTAGACGGCCATGCAAAACTGTTATTGGACCGGTCATGGTTAGTTTTGGTTTAGTAAACTTTTTTTAATTCGCTTTATTGGAAAATAAATGAAAACTGTTAACCAGAACTAACCATGGCCCCGTTTATGTGACATTTTTTGCACTGTTATACAAAATGTTATACAAAAATTTCTATCTTCATTTAACCAAAATGCTTGCGTAAATAGAATCAAATGCTAATTAACTTGAAAATAAAAATACATTATTTGCTCAGGCAGAAGGCATTTACCTAGACAAAACCATTTGATCAAATAACCTTTTTGCCTGCAACATATACATTTTTCCCCGTATAAAATTATGAAAATAATACACCGCCCATTACTGGCTTGATAACAACAAAGTGCATCAGAAACTGCTTCCGCCGTAGTACTATTAGACCTTTGTAATATATGCATAAAACTAGTGTCATACAACATGAGTATAAAACTTCTTAATAATTTTTTAACTTGCATATGCCGCCTTCTGGTAATTTGTTTATTATTTGCCGGGGCCTATTTAGTTTCCACTTTATATCCGAAAAACACAAAAGCTGTTTAAACTTTTTGGAGGGTATTTTTTGTTTAATTTTAAAATGTTTTGTTATGTAAATATAAAAAACAACTGCAAAATTTCCGATTACGCTGACTTCAAGTTAAATTTTTTGGAAAGTGAAATTTACAAATTTTTTAAAAAATATAACGCTATAAGTAATCAAAAACAAGTGCAAACAAGATAATATTTGGCTTTCCTACCAAATAAAGATGCTAATTAAATACTTTAAGAAACCAAAGTCTTTAAATATTATGGAAAGCTATTCTGCTCTTGCAATAATATAATACAAATTAGGATTACTTTTAAAAGAAATAAATTGAAATAAATTACTAATGAAAATATATGGAGATCATTTTTTATTACCTATGCACTTTATTTTGCAGGTCATTGTTATCAACGCGTAAAAATGCGTTTCCTGTACAGCTTTGTTCAAAGGCAATAAAAACGTAATTGCAAACCTAAAGCATTGCCTTTTATTCAAAACCTGTACAAAACGCGATATTACGCGTTCATCAAGTTTAAAATTTTGCATATGTAACTTGGAAAAAGTTTAAAAGTGGATAATTGTGGATATACCGGGTGTCAGAAATTTAATCTGGTTTTGGTTTTACAAATACTGTTAATAATAGGTGTATTATTACAAGATTATGCCAAGAGAGGATTTTGGGAGGTAAAAAAGTTAAGTAATTTAGGACCCAGGTATATTGAAACTTTTTATTTTCACCACCTAAAAGTTACACTCTTAAAAAATTAACCTTATTCTGAAACTCCCATATAGCAAAGAATTCAGATATCTTAAAAACGGTTTCTTAAATCTACTTCTACCAAATATACCTTTTTGGGTAAAGTATGTTTTAAACTAAGAATGTTTTCTTAAAAGTTGAATGCAGAGTAGTTTAAAAATTTATATTTTAATTTGTGCAAGGTACTGCAGGTGGTGCCTCTTGAGATAACAATAAAATTGATGGCAACTTCTTATTTTTTACCTTTCAAACTTCCTCCAGCTAAATATTAAACAACACACGTTAAAATAAAAAAATTGTTTTATTAAAAACTAAAACATTATAAAATTTTTTAACATTCTTTATCTTTGAAATCACTTACCATGACTTAGATCACATTTTAGACTAAAAATGTATAATTTAAAAATATTTATTGAAATATTATGTTTCTTACTTTTTTACAAGAACAACCCAGTTTGTCTTTACTTAATATTTGAAAGTAGCTTAAAGATCTACCGAAGTTAACGTAAACTAACAATAAAATTATGTGTTATTTAAAATTATATATATATATATATATATATATATATATATATATATATATATATATATATATATATATATATATATATATATATAATATATATATATATATATATATATATATATATATATATATATATATATATATATATATATATATATATATGTTAGTTCATAGAGTTTCACGGATAGATGAATGTGTAGAGTTGTCATTCCGGGAGTATATTCGTTGGTCATTTGTGTTCCTTGCGGAATTTTGCAGACGTTTCGCCAAGATCGCACTTGGCATTTTCAATGCTATCTAACTGCTGTCAGACGATGCGAGCTGAGGGTATGGTTTGTGATGTTGCCTTTTATACGGTTCTGGAGCGCAGATTGATACCGCTTGGCTGGTCTCGGGCTCTGCTCGGTGTTGGAGATGTGCATTCGCCTGTGTCGCGTCGTCACTAGTTGTTGGTCGTAGTGTTTCAGGTTTTCTCTGTGCCAGAGGGGACTTCCTGCTGTTGATAGGTGTAAAGTATCATCCCTTACATTAAGTCCTCCACTCTTATGAATTCCTGTGATCTGCACGGATAATCCTTGTCTGGTCAGTGGATTCTTTGGTGGATGGAGCTTGAAGCTCCATCCACCAAAGAATCCAGTTTGCAGTGGAATTTGAAGAAAATTGCCAGCTACCATTTCTTGATGTACTTGTCACTAGGACACAAAATGGCGACCTACAACATACAGTTTACAGAAACAACGCAACACAAAGATACTTAAAGTGCCGATTCGTACCACCATCCATCACAAATCAAGGAGTCGCTACTAGCACTAATCTCAGATCCATAAAACTCACTGACGACACCAACAGGAAAACGAAATTCGCAACATAACAAATGCCCTTAAACAAAATGGTTATAAACATAATATATAATAAATAAAGCTATCAATAGACAGACCAATGTCAGCGAAAAGAACAAGAGCCCACTGACAACAAGTTGAGAGCCACACTTCCATACGTCAAAGGCATCACAGACAGAATAGGACGAATTCTACGCAAACACAATATAACTACAGCCTACAAACCCCAACAGACGATCGGATCCACGCTTAGAAATCCTAAAGACAAAATAAAACTGGAAAATCAGGGAGTCTACAGTATCTCATGCGGCACCTGCCATCACACCTACATAGGTCAAACAAATAGGAGAATTTCTGCTAGGCTAGAAGAACACAAACTAGCCATACGAAACAAGCAAACAACATCTGCTCTGTTTCAACACCATCTAGAAACAGGACACAACATAGATTTCAACAGTTGTAGACAGGTGGCAAACATTAACCACTACAAGACAAGGATTATCCGTGAATCCATAGAAATTCATAAGAGTGGAGGACTTAATGTAAGGGATGATACTTTACACCTATCAACAGCTTGGAAAACCCTCTTAAAAACAAGAAAAACCTGAAACACGACGACCAACAACTAGTGACGACGCGACACAGGCGAATGCACACATCTCCAACACCGAGCAGAGCCTGAGACCAGCCAAGCGGTACAATCTGCGCTCCCAGAACCGTATAAGCGTTGCCAACACCACGACCGCACCTAAGTCAATCGTCTGGCTTTAGCAGTTAGATAGCATTGAAAATGCCAAGTGCGATCTTTGGCGAAACGTCTGCAAAATTCCGCAAGGAAACAACAAATATACAACAAAACTAAGTGGTTGGTAATTTATTATAAAACCAAATAGTTTTGCTGTCTCTAGTTTAAGAAATGAATCTTAATTTATAAACTGATATTTCGCTCCCACTGCCGTAACAGTTTTCGTTCAGTTAAACATGGCGGCTAATTTCATTTGTAAACACGGTCCCCTCATTTGACTTGACCAAGTTGTCACTTTTATCGTTAGTCATTTGCAAAGGTTCGTAATCTTGGAAAATTTATGCTGGAAATTGCTTATTTTTGGGGTTAGCTAAAGTGGCATACAATATTTAATTAAAACAAAATTATTCGGTATATTTTTATTATAAATACAACCTATATAAAATGTTAAACCCTGTCCTCTTGTTAGTTTTCCGGTAGTTTGTGATGTTTTATTACTGCGCATGCCACAACAGTAATGCGCAAAGTGCCCATGTAGAAATTATTATGATTTTCGTTGTACTTATCCATTTTATTTTTTAAGTCAAATGTTAATAACGGTTTAAAATTTTGCATTTGTAACTTAAACAAAGTAAAGACCACTTGGATCTTTATATTTTAGCATTGGGAATGTGTGGTTGCAAAAAAACAACTTTTAAACCAATGTCATCATTTTCGAAAATCCACTCTGTATTACTATAGTTTACTGCATGAATTAACAAAACAATTTTCTCCAAATAATCCAGCCAAAGCGGATTTGGGCGATAACTTTGCTTATCGCAGGAAATTGTCGATGCGGTGGTGTCAAATGGATATTATACCAGTTAAAGATTCAATTTTCATATAATCTATGTGTAACGTTGAAAGTTTAAAGATACACTTTTGTTAAAATTTTTAATAATTTATAAGTTTAGATTGTGTTATGTTAATGTTGATATTATTTTAAAATTTACTGCCAATTAAAAAAGACATAAATAAGTTTACAAATATTAATACATACAGCATTTCTATTAAAAGGAACCCTGTATAATTCTGTTATAGGTACCCCATTAAAAATCCTAAAACGCGTCAATTTTTAGACCGTTAGCCAGATACAAAATTTTGTCAGTTATTTTCTTTCAGTCTATAACTCGTAAAATGCTTCAAGAGGGTTGTACATAATCGTTGTGAGTGTCAGCTGCGTCTCCGATGATGGAATTGTACAGTGCTCAAGAAAAAAAGATCAATATTAAACTTGTGTTTGTTTTTGCTTAAAATAAGACACCCTGTATATTAGCTAACTTCTGATCTGTAGAAGTGTAAAATAATTTAAGTTTTTTATCAGCGATCTCCTACATCAAAACTAAAAGGTTATATAATATTTGGGATTTTTGAAAAATCATGACCAAAACAAAATTTTAATATATCCTACCTTACTCAAGCTTGACTTTTTAAATTATGTTAAGTTGCTAGAAAATTAGGTGTAAAATCACCTACATTTAATTTTTTATCAGAAATTATACAGGGTGCCCTCAGTAACTAATGCTTACCATTATATTAATTTCTGGACACCCTGTATAAATTTTAGTATAAAATTTAAAATGTAGGTGTTAAAACAGTTTGTATTCTAGCAATATAACAAAATATACAGTTTCAAGTCGTGAGTAAGGTAAGATATATTACAATTTTAATTTTGTGAAGATTTTTAAAAATCCCAAATATCTAATACCGTACATTTTTGAATAGGTATCGCAGAGTTTAAAATTTTGTCTTAAATGGTTTTTAAAAATCGGTTTAGTTGTTTTAAAGAAAATTGACTCTAACGACCAGTTTCACAATATTTGTTAACACTAACCATAGGTTTGTTACCATAAAAACAACAAACAACCGAGAAATGTGATTAGGCTGCCAAAATAGTTAACCCAAAAGCAGATGGTAACCATATCTTGTAAACTGGGCATTAATATATTATAATCATCCTAGCCGAAGGTTTACTTTATTATGTTTCTATAAAAATCAATTTGGTAAAATACACTCCCAGAAAAATGATTAAATTCAATCTCAGATATTTTTGGATTATTAATTTCAGTTATCTTTGGTTCAGTTGTAGCTTTTTCCATTAAGATTATTAATTAAATATATTTGTTTAAAAGTATTTATAGGATTAGGTGCTATACGGTGAAGAGCCAAATCATGAATTTTGACGCCCTATGGAATCATTTAACGTCACAATTTTTAGCAGTTTGTTTTATTGTAAAGCCCCAACTTTTCCTACATTTTTTGTTTAAATTAATAATTTGAATCTAAAAAACAATTTTTTTAAGAATACAATGAAATTTGTACTGGGTGTCAAGGTATAATTTCACAGCTCCCTTATTTTCACAAATTACAATATATTTTTTGGTTACACTAAATAGTTTAAAATAAAATGCTTAAAAACAGTAGCTTAGCAATTCTAGTATACCTTTGTGAAAAAATTGTTTTAATTGTTTTACTCAGGTCGTAGATACAGAATAGAACAAAAAGGTAAGGAGGTTAAAATAAAATTAATGTATTGTAGGTAACTCTCTAGTTAACTTATAAAATTTATATTGAATCTAATTCTTTATGTCCAAAACACCTAGCTACCAAGTTTATTTGCCATATTTAAAACGTTTAAAAAAATAATTGAAACATGTTTCTTTTTTACTTTAAAACCCTGTATCTTTATATTATCAACTTTTGGTATAGGTATTATATGATTTATCTCCTTCTGGATGACAACAAACATCTAGAAGGTAATAAAATATTATTATTTTATTTAAGGAAAGTGATTTCTGTGTGTTGCTGGAGATCCGGAAAGCCGGCTAATCGCCGTCCCACTGTCATAAATTCTTAAGGGGGGTAAGGCATTTTAATTTACAACTCACGTTTTCAAAGTCGGTGCCCCTGATAACTCCAAAACTACTGCACTGATCCTTTTGAAATTTTAAACACTATTTCTGTACATCATTTACGAGGTTACGCTGTCGAATTTTTCTTTAAGCTGCATTGGTTTAAGGGGGGCAAGGTATTCAATTCACAAATCACGTTTTCAAAGTCGGTGCCCCTGGTAGCTTCCAAAACTACTGCACCGATCCTTTTGGGAATTTTAAACACTATTTCTGTACATCATTTACGAGGTAACGCTGTCGAGTTTTTTTTTTTTTCATTATTTTGATTTTTGCAATAACAAATTAGCCGATTTTTCCCACAAAATTGTGTTTTCACTTCAAAGTGTTCGAAAAAATGAAAAAATTTGGAAACAAAAAAACTCGACAGCGTTACCTGGAAAAAACTGTTATCTAACGAATGAAGTTTGATTTTTTGATTTCGGATGATCCAGCACCAAGTTATGAGGGCCACAATTCAACCTTATTTCGAGACACGTCCGAACAATTGCTGCCATTGCCGTATTTTTAATATTTTTGTAAAATTTGATGAAACATTCTTCGAATGTCATGCTTTAATGTACCATTAGTTGAAGTAAATAAATTTTAACTGTGACGTCAGAAAAAAATCACGAAAACATGGCTTTTTTGTACGATTTGACCTTAGCCCCCATAATGCAGCCCCTAATCGGTCCGATATCTATCATTCAATACAAACATTAAAGCTAAATTAAATTATTTGCGTTTTGCGAAACCGCTTTTAATCCCTTAGTCGTCGAAAAACGTTTTAAAATGCGAGGTTGATCTATTTTCTCTTCTGTTAAAATTTAAACGTTTCTACGATTCATAAGTATTAATTCTAATATATTTAAAATGTAGGTAATTGATTGTGTTTTATTATGCGTTATTAAAATATTATCTTCTGTAAGGTTTTAAAAGAAAATTATTTTTAAAGAAAATATTGCGTTATCGGTTAAGACCGCCCAGAAAAAATTGTTCTGCCAAGGTGGCACCAAACCATATACTTGCCATTTAGGTAGGTATATCTTTAAAATTTTGTTAGTAATATTAACAGTGTGATTTGTCTATAATAATTTTATTAAAAATATAATAAAAATACTTTTTTTTGCTGGGGTTTTACCTTTTCTTCTTATGTCCATAATTTTATTATTTAGCAGAATGTCCATAATTTTATTATTTAGCATAATTTTATTATGAGCAGAAAATAAATGTCTAGGGCTTTTAATAGATATTATATAACAAGTTACATGGTCTAAATAGTTTATTTAAAAATGTCTTATTTTATGAAAAACATATCTTATTTGGAGGGTGGCCTTGTCCACCTTAGGTTGGTGGCGTTATCCAACGTATCGCACCTCCGCCCATTGGTAGGGTCTATAAAACACTTGGTTTATTTTCTATCCAATTAAATGACAGGAAAAAAGTATTTAATATAAAAAAACATACGCATTTCATATACATATGAAACCCATGCTAAAAGAATAATAACTTAAGACAACCGCTCTTGTCATAAAGAGCAGTAACATGAAAGCTCATAATCTAAGACTACTTGAACCTAATTATCTGCAGGAGCGTTTTGTTCATAAATGCTTAATGCTTATTACACAGTTCGAAATTTTAAAACACCTAATTTAAACCCTGATTGTAGTCAACACGTCACAGTAAATTAGCTTGTACTTATTGCTTAAGTTTGTCTTATTTAGCTTGTAAACAAGATAAATATAATATATCGCTATGAAAAATATTATTAAATACATGGAAATTTAGTATAGCAGTTTCTTCATAAAATAATTATAATTAGTTATACAGCGTGTCTACTTAAGATTTTACGAAAAAAGTTATTCTTAATAGAAAGTTCTGCATAGTCTAAAACCCATATTGCAATCATCAGATAATAATATATTTGTAGTGGTATACGGCGTATGTCGAAAAATGTAAATTTTTAGTCAAAGGGAAAGTACCATTATTTTTAACAATATTGATTTTTTTATAAGAAAAGAAAAAGTTATTTAGAATTAAAAATTACTTACAAATATGCAATTTTTACTATTTACTAGAAAAATGAACTTCGGCCCTAATCATTGGGATGTTGATTTTATTATTAATTTTACGAAAAATATATTCTTTATAAAAGTTCTGCATGGCCTAGAACCTAAATTCAATCATCAGATATTAATTTTTTGCAGTGGTGTACGAGGTATGTCAAAGAATGTGCTTTTGCTTAAGAAAAGTAATTCTTAATTTTTAACAATATAATTTTTTTTATGGAAAAGATGTTTAGAATAAAAAATAACTTTCAAATATAAAAGCTTAAATATTACATTTTTTAACAATATTAACATTTTTTGACATACCTCGTATATCACTACAAAAATTAATATCTGATGATTAAATTTTAGGTTTTAGGCCATGCAGAAATTTTTATAGGAAAAATCTTTTTCCGTAAAATCAAGAATAGAAAAATCCCCATGGTGAAAACTGAACCTTTTTATTTAGTAAATAGTCAAGGTTGCAAATTTGTAAGTAATTTTTATTTATAAACAACTTTTCGTATAAAAAAATCGATATTGTTAAAAATAAATGTACTTTTCCCTTGAGCAAAATTTACATTTTTCGACATACCTCGTATACCACTGCAGAAAATTAATATCTATTGATTGAAATTTTGGTTTTAGACCATGCAGAACTTTTGATAAAAATAAGTTTTTTTCGTAAAATCAATAATAAAAAGTTTCTTATGATGCAAACTTAAGTTGACACGCTGTATACATTATACAGGATGTTTATAAAAGGTACAAAAAAAGCTACTTACCTTAGTCCAAACGTAAATTATTTTGGAGAAACAGGGTTGTTTTTGTTTCTGGTTTTAGCTTTTCATAAATTATTTTATTAATATTAACAGTTTTGTTACGGGATATTCGGCAGTACTGGGTTTTAAAAGGTAAAAAATATTAATCTGTCCTGCATTTTATTGTCCAACTATAGGGGGTCGCCACTGGTATTTTGCACAAATTAAAAACAGAAATAACTCTTTTGAGCTACTCTGTTTGTAACTTGATATAAAATTTTATTTTTTTAAACATATTTTACATGAAAAAATGTATAGAAGTTGATTGAAGCAGCCGTTTTTCTATATATCTGAATTTACTTGACGTTTTAATTTTTTTTCAGAAGAAGAAAAATTACACTTAGCCCGCCATTCAAAATGTTTTTGACTACTAAAGCATTAAAAGCGGTTTCGTGGGGCTGCAAATCACCTAAGTAACCATTTTGCTTGAATGTTTACATTAAGTTATAGATATCGGACTAATTAGAGGTTGTTCAGAAATTAGGGTGAACGGCGTTACCTGCTGGGCGGGGCTTCACGGACTTCTCTATACCTAAATCAAGTATCTTTTCAAAAATTTAACAGTTGCTTTGGTGGATAAAAAGTCAATCAAATTTTTATGTTGCTACATTTTCAAATTCTATTATTTTGTTAAAACTGATGTTTTTTGCCATAATGATTCCGTGAAGCCTTTGGCGAAATTCGGAAAACGCGAAACCTTACATGTTGCGGGTTTAATTAGGTTATTTTAAAGTTCTCGGATTCTGCCATATGGGAGTTGTGTTTCAGCTGGCTTAAGCAGAGCGATGCTGCAGGATAATCTAACTAAAGCTGCTTTGGGCGCTGAGCTGTTAGCTTTATCAAGCTGTTGTGAAGGCCATAGCATCAAGAACATAT